>BQNB010161563.1:0-14668 GCA_026074375.1 Tanacetum coccineum
ACCGATCCAAATCTTTCAGTTTTCTGTCTCACTTTATTGAAATCACCCATAATTAGCACCTCACTGTCCCATCTATTAATAATATACTCTAAATAATCCCATAAAATCTTTTTGTCTCTCAAGTCGTGAGGAGCATAAACCACCACCATCAAGATCTTAACACCAGATTTCAACCAAGTACCCTAAATTATAATGAAAAAAATCCAAAACAGTAACATTATCTTTTTGGAAAGAATTAGGATCCCAAATACAAAGAATTCCCCCTGAATTGCCCACAGAATCACTATGAGCATAATCAAAAGTATAATTTCCCCAACAAGCCTTGACACACCACAGATTCATATTCTCCATTTTTGTTTCCTGAAGAGCCAAAAAATTCACTTTATTTTTTAAACACAACTCCTTAACCCAATCTTTTTTGGCCTTTTGGGCTAGGCCTTGAATGTTCAAAGAAAGACAATTCATCGATTAACCCCCGACACTCCTTGAGATTCAATAATCTCACTTATATTATTTACACAACCTTTCATATTATATCCCATTGCTTGTCCAACCTTCACAAGTTCCTCCAGAACACAAAGGATAGACCCCCCTGATTGCGGAGCCACTGGTTTTTTAAAGATACCAGAACACACTGAGCCCGACATCTCATCTTTAGAACCGTTGTAATTATTTATCCTTTCCTGTTCATTTTGTTCTTTCTCCACGATACGAGGCGATGTAACATCATTAACGCTTCTCCCAATATCTTCTTGCATGGAAACCCCATTAGGAGTAAAACCTGGTGGGAATTTGATACTATGATCAGATACTGGTATGTTAGCATCATTGTCTTTATTTTTGTTGAGGATAGAGTATATGCCAAAAGGATCTTCCGATGGATTCTCGTTTTGTTCTAAAGGATCATCAAGTTCAGTCTCTGGAACTTTATCCACATCGTCAGCATCATCAAAGTTGAACGCACCATGGCTAGTTGCAGTGTCTCCTTTAGACCCTTCTTCAGATTCATCATCATCATCAAATTCATCAGCGAATTCAGGAACCCATCCAGGGATTTCTTTAGCGCGTAATACAAAAACCTTACAGAGTGTCTAATACAGTAATATGTCATAAACATTGTGGAGTGCTGCTACTCTAACAATCAGATGAATAAACTATCTAAACCAAATTAAACCTACAATTCTAATATGCGTTTATTAGATAACAATATACTGTTACATGGGCATTAAGCATATGATGTTATTATCTGATAGAATGTGGGTAAGTAGCTGAAAGTTTTACATGCGTCGTAGATATCTAACCTTCGTGTATTATGTGGTTTTAACTATATGTTGCGTTTAGGCAACTTAAGCTTCATGACACGCCCGAAAAAAAAGATGCTTGGTTAATTATCAAATACGTAACCCAAGTTTAGTGTCATTCGATATTTGAGTACTAATCATTTGAAACTGGGCGGGCATATTATCCCACATGGCCACATTCATAACCCAGAGTTCGACATATAGTATTGTTGAACAATACTATATGACACAAATAATTTTTAATCTGTGCTTTCTATACGTCATTATCTTTAATATATGTTCTCTATTTAATCATAACTCAGCAATAAGTGTTAGGATAATAATATGAGCAAATCTTAATAACGCATTTAAGCATGGCATACTTTTAAATGTAGCCAAAACCATGCTATTTAAATAAGAATAATTGACTGAACATCTGATAAGTAAACATACCCTTATAGTTTCATTGGTGAAGGCTAATATTTTTGCAGGGGAAAGGCACATGATGTTTTTTTAAGCACCCTACAAAAAACAAAAAGAATCATTAGATATTTATCAAATTTTAAATAGACAATATACATTTACACATTAAAGCTTTTGGTAATTCACCTGTGTAGCCTGGCACTACAGAGGTAGAAATCATAACAGTCGAATTCCCTTTTGCCTCTTCTCTTCCTCATGCAATGCCCTTCAAGCGTAGATAATTTAATTCGTGTTCAACCTTTGAGATTAAGACTGAGAATGAGAGAGTGCAAGTGAGAGAGATGAACCTGAATATATGAAAACCGAATAGCCAAATGTGTAGGGATTAGGAGGTTTTCTTGATTAAAAAGCCATATATATTTGGATAAATATCAGATATATATAAAGTATATCTTCAAAAATATTTTTCAAAATCAAAATATATGTACATGGTTTTTTTTGGAAGATATTATTAAAGTTTTTTTTAACCCATTTTCGTTAACGTTACTCTTTCTTTTGGGCTCATACACGTTGTCTTTCGAGGCTTTATTAATCTTCAAAGGAGTTCTATGAAATCTGGCAACGTTTGCATGGAACTTTGATCGACCAACCCAAATAGTGCAAAGATTACTTACCAATCGTTCCATGTTAAACACATTAATGAATCGAACAAAACCGAATCTTTTCCCATCTTTCGATTTCTTAAATGGAATAAACGAGTCAATAACGTGTCCATATTTCTTGCAAGCATGAAACAAATCTTTGGCGGAGAACACCTCAGGAAAATTCGACACATAGATTGAAGTGGAGATCTTAGCCACATCATCTTCTTTTGTTCTAAAGATACCCATGATACAATGAAAAAATTGAAAAAATGAATTTGTAGAAAACGACCAGAAACGAAACCCTAATTATGGCAAAGAAGACCAACCGTCAAACCAAAGATAGAATTTAAGGTAATAAATTTCTAGGGATTGAGAAAAGGTGGAAACGGAAATGGAGGCAATCAAAGGAAAAAAGACAAAACTCAGACCTAAAAAACGAAAAAGCTCTATAGTCCCAAGTTAAGGGATCGCCTAACACACTCATTTAGAGATCGAATCAACAAGTGATGATCTCAATAAACAGGGGTTATAACAATCACCGCTCTAGGGAGGTAGTAGCAATATTCGAATTAGGACTCATGGAGGCGAAGGGGATGTTGACGGTGGCAAGGGGCGGCGGCAAAAGGAAGAAACCACACATTGACTCATGGAGGCGAAGGGGATACTATGTTGCTTGGTACAAAAAAATCAAACAATAAATATTAAACGAGGTCATTAAACATCAATATTAATCATAAACCATTTACATTGATTCATCTTAGAAACCACATTGTTTTTGCTTGGTGAAAACATAGATAAACTAGAAATATTAAACAACAATAGAAATTATAATCCATTAGACATTGTTACAATTCAAAACAAAAAGCTTTCACCATTGTGTTATTCACATTTCTATGATTTCCTTGAGCATATCCATTTTCTGATTCACAAGTACTCTCATCTTCATCAGCATATCTGTAAGTTTTGTCATCTTCTCACAATCTTTTTCGTTTAGCAGAACAAGGTATAGGTGTGCGTACTGATGGAGTCTGGTAAGTGGTAACTTTAGGATTTCTTCAATACTTTCTTCTCTCTGATCTCCATCTACCAACAATTCTCTTAGAAGGGTTGTTATACGATTAATAGTATTCCTATTAGCATCAATCTCTTCGTTAAGTCGATCAATAATTTGTTGCTTTAGAGCCATTTTGTTTTATGATAATTCTATAGCAATAAAGTAGGGTTTTTATTTTATTTTGTTTAGATTCTGATCCAGTGTGTGTTGCGTATATATAATGGTTGTGAAAGTAAGTTGGATGGTTTATTTTTTTAACTGTTTGACACGTTTTGAAGAATGTGAAATGTTAATTAAATGTAAAATATGATTAGTGTCGTTTTGTTATCATTTTTATTTTTAATATATTCCTTATTAAACGTTATAATAGTAGCTATAACTGTTGTTGATGTGACGTGACTCTTCTTTTAGACGCTATTGTACACGTTATTTTGGTAAAAGTCATCTTCAAATCTTATGATATATTCATTGAACAAAACTCATTTTAATAAGTTATTAATGTGACATTTTTTTACTTCTGATGCTATTTAGTTATATTTTTATATATCAGAAATGTGTTGACATTAAGCACTTCAAATAATTTTATAGAATAGTCTTAAATCTAATATGTTATACATTTTCACTTACATTAGAATTAATTATTTTATAACTTTTTCAATATTGTATTTTGTAATTCTTATGTAATAAATAAAAATAACTCATTTAAATTATATTCATTTGATACTTCAAAATTAAAGCATACATCATGAAAGATTAGAGAAACATATTCAAGAAACATAACTGATAGCGACGAATAATTAACAAACAAACACAATAATTATTAGATCCATGCCATATTTCACATATTCTTCATATTTTCACATAAAATATGCTTAAGATTCAGATGTTCTGATATGTCTTTCATAATCTCCATTGGATCTGCAAGGGCTTTCAGTTCTTCCTCTCTAATTTTGATCAAGAAGGCTTTTGTTTTGTTACTCAGATCTGAGTCTTCTACCTTTTCGAGAGACTGAATGAAAGACTGTCCCTTTTTTCCATTTTTAATCATTTCTTCAATGATGTTAGTCACGGATGTTGAGATCTGCATTTCCCTGTCTGCTTCATGGTTTACTTGATCGAGCATCTTGAGTTTTAATGTTATGTCGTTTGACATTTTTTTAGTTGGAAGATAATGTTGTTTTGTGGTTTATATTTTGTTTATAAGTTCACTCTAAAATTTCTATGTTGAATGATAGTATATATAGGCGAGTTTGTTGGTCGTTTTTATATTTAGAATATGCAATATATGTAAAAGTAGTTTATGAGGCTTTTCTGTTGTATCTGATACCTATTCTGGTAGTTGTTGATGGATTATTGGCCCAAATTCAAATAATGTGACAAAGTATTAGCCCAGTCCATTATAAACATGTAATAATATAAGGGGCCGTTTGGTACTTAACTTTTAAATGGTTTGGGCTCATAGAAAGTCACATTCTATAGTTTGGTAGCTTTTTTTGGACTGACAAAGAGGGTTTGATGCCAAAAATTTAATCCTAGGTGGTGTGGAGGTGGGATTTAGATGGGATTTAGTATTATGTAATCAAGCATTAATTTTATTTATCAAAGTTTCCTCAGTTACAAAAATTTGATTGTTCATTTATTTTTATGACAGGTTTTTAATTTTTATAATATATTTTATTTCAAATGTATTTAAAAAAAATACTATATGTGTGTAATAATTTTTTTTTTCCCATTTACTTTTTTCAAAAACTACATCAAATCTTAATCCAATTTCAGATTCAATTCTTAATCATAAACCCATCTAAAACCAAAAGGGCCCTAAAACTGCCCGTTTCACCGACACGGGTTTAATGCTAGTTCTTTTTTTCCATTCTTAAGTTTTTTGGTCTTTTTTCTAGAAAAAAAAACTTAAATGGATTCATACAGTCTAACAATCGCACAAAACTAAAATTGAAAACCCTCTTGAGCAAAGTAATTATCTTGCATACCGGTGTTAGAGATACATCATTCACATAAATATATTTGAATTATACGCAACAGAATTATGTCATTATCCAAGTTTTATTGAGTCGATCTATATGTCTGGTTCTAACATGTTTTATCGAGTCTATATGCTTGTATTTTTCTATAACATTTAGTGGGGGCATACTCCGATCATCTTGCCCAGGGCATCAAAATCCTCTGGTTTGGCTCTGACCACAGTTATACCGCTTCACCACCCGACCTCACCATCTCCGAACCAAAACACCGCCACTGAGAGCCTAACGACCACACACCTCTTCCGAAACCGCACCTCCACTAAGTGATCAAAATGTTGAGGGATTGATTTCGTTAGGAATCTTAATGGATTGATTTCGTTAAAATGCGCATACGAGCAAATCCTCAGTTTTGTTTCTTCAGGTTTGATTGTTGATGAAAGTAGAGTATGTTATAAAGTTACATAATACAAATTTGTAGTTGTAAATTTAATCATAAACATTCAATTTTTACAAAGTACAATGAATATAATTGTGGTATCTATATTTGTATTAATATAATTTACGGAAAATTAAACACATATTTGTTTTTTAAAACTATCAAACCGGTAAACCGTTAAATACCGACTATAATTTCTGTAAAAGATCAAAATACGATAAAAAATTGCATATTTTGTATCCTGCTGCTTTACACGGGTTGTACATCTCAAAGACATGAACCCAACTTTGCCAAGTAACCTTCACTCGCATCTTCCACATGTATTAGATTAGGATAAAAACCATTTTTCATGATATATCATTCGTCGCTTTCACCACTACGTCATCAATTAATCCTACCTTACCTTCATTTCAATCCCACTATATATATTGATGACGTATAGTATGGATCAGCCCAACCCACTCATACTATTATGGGCTTAGTAGCCGATAAAGGGCCTCTGACCCACGCACCATCACGGTCACGGCCTCCTTGACCTACGGGTCGCGGCATTAAGCACGTTGTTCGTGGCCGCAGTATTTTCACAAGTTATCTTTAAGAAATGATAACCTAATCAAATAAGAGATACGCTTTACTTATTTAAATCGGTTAGGATAATTCCGAAGCCCTATGATATCGGTCGTATCTTGGGCCAAAAGTTATGGAAACCCTAAAGATTATTCAGCCTATAAAAGGAACGCAATTGTTATCAATACTGCTTTGTGAAATTACGGTTGTATCGTATAGTTCGCCAGCGCAAAGAAACGATTTGTGGCCTGGTGTTTCTCTATTAACCTTGTTGGCTTCGTGATACCGTACGATGTAGTGTAAGACTGCACTGCCTAATAATGGGTCGCGAGGCGGTTAATTAGGATCCGGGGAGAGACGTAGTTTATTATCAGATCACAATAAACACATGGTTGTGACGTAGAACAACAACTAAAAAAGTGTGATGTTGTTAAACTGAGTTACATTGGATTTATTTATAGGTATTGTTACAAGGTCGCGTCTCGCTTTGAATTTGCATGATTGATATCAAAGCGTATTTACAGCCTACTGATATACTACGGAAAGTAGAACAAAATGTTTAATAGCCTGAATCAGTAGAAATCTTGGTAAGTGCCGCATGACGTATGCAAAAGAGTATAATGTTCCACTCAATGTATCCTTGCACCTCGTTGTGCTAAATGACCTCCGTGTTGTAAAAACTTTGCATTCTGATTGAACTGTCAACGTCAAGAGTTAGGTTGTGGTGAGATTAATAGGTTGTGTGAACTAAATGCATTGATCTCAATGCATAGAGTGAGTGCGAGGACCACGACGTGACATGTGTGCAGTGTTTCCTAGTGAGATAATGCCTCAGAGACAAAGACGGCAGAGATCTAAATGTATTACGTTTTCCTAAGGCTCATGGACAGCCGAAATCGAGCATGAACTTGTGAACTAGCGAGATGTATATAGATCGTTTTGTATATTATTGAATTCACGTTACATTTTAGCCCGTGTGTTGTTTTGATGATGAGTCAACCGCTTAAACAGTCGTAAGTCCGACGCACATGAGAAGTGTGTGTCGTTCGTTTTAACTCGTGGGTTGTTAGGTAGCGACGACGCCGAGATCGGGAGATGAGGAGTGTGTATCCTGTGTAATAGATTCTATGTTATTGTGTGGCTGGTGCATTGCTGTCAGTGACAATATAATGTATGGCACATGGTGTGCAATAGCTGAAGAGAGGCTGTAATTTGATAACCAGTTATATGTTCATGGGGCATCAGGTGGAGTTATCGCTACATTTGTGTGTGTGATATACTGTCGGAATCATGTGTGTTAAGCAAGATGTACATACTGTTGGTTTTCTCTCAGCAATGGTAGAGAAAACGTCGCATCATGTTGTTTCTCACCCAGAAGAAACACCTCTATAGAAAGGTGTGGTTAAAGTTAAAAACGTGTGGGAGCTATGAACCTACACTCAAATGAATTTGAAAACGCGAGGAGTTATGGCTAGACTGTGTTCTTCTGTCGTTCAGATCCTTGTATGGTAATCTGGTTGTTAAACTCTAAATCATGAGAAATATGTTAATTTTGTGTCAATTTTGTGTTAAATAGACTAGATGTCAGTGTGTTTTAATCTTTGTTGCGTGGTGCGCGCTGTCTCCTTGTTCTTATCGACTGTTGTAACTCTGAGTCGGTACGCGTATTCTTGAGTATACCAATAAGGGAATTTCTACATTGTTGTAATCACATACTGATAGTTTAATGTTGGTAAGTTTTCCATGGGCGTATGTTGAGGGTTCAATATTAGTAGTTGACGTATGCAGTACGTTGCCTGCATATTTACTCAGACCTATACTTTTAGATCTGATGTTTTCATTATCTTTTGTACATTGTTATTTTCTTGTAATTGCTAATTTCTGACAAACAAAAACTAAAATCCCTACCGGTTTCTTCCTCAGGACACGCGTACAGGCTCCACACGTATGTTTGCTCGACTGGCGATGACATCAATGCTTATTTGGTAATTTATGTTCTTTACTCTCGCCATGTCAAAAGCTCTTGTGTCGCATCCCGGGACCTGCGCCCACTTATTCTTTTGCCATGAGAGCTTGCCGAAGAGTCACCGATGATGTTATCGCCGCATGAGTGTAATATATCACGTTGGTTAGTAAATGAGGAGTACACTCTAAGTACATTTTTGAGTTTAACGGTCGTAACATCCAGTACGCAGACTTGATATAGCAGGTTTTCCTTAGGTTTTCCAATATACGATGTTCTTTTTGGTTTTTGCGTTGTGTGGTGGCTATTTACCTTACCAATTATGCTTCATCCTGAGCACAGCTCATCAACTGTTTTTCGTCTTGTTCGCCTGGTGATAGCTAGTCACCCGAACGGGGAAGTCATCCCAAATAGATCTATTTATAATCATTCGCGCTCACATAATGTAATCCACGACTACATATATGTAATTTAACAGTTCATGATTCATGGGCACAGTGGGTTATCGCTACTTAGGCAAAACGTAATCATGATAAAATGTACACTTGCGTCCAATTTGTAAAACGTGCATATGTTTCTCACCCCAAAACTTATAAAGTATGATTAAAGTAAAACGTGGGGCTATGAACTCACCTCAAATGAATTTGAACAGAGTATATCACTACTGATAAAGCGTCACGATAAAGACTGAATGCAACCTAATAAAGTATAGGTCGATTAAGAAGACTGCTAAGCATACAGACGAATAGTACACAATACAATGCCACATATATACTTGTAGTGAATTTTGATAAAATCATTGATGTATTTAGGATATAATAAAGGTTTTGATCTTTTATAATTAACATTGTACTATCGTTTGGGCTATCATTAAGGATAAAGGTCATGACAGTAAGTTTGAGGAGTCTAGGACACTTTAAATCGTAAATCCAGAACTCGTCAATACGTTACTCCGAAGAGGCCTCAATATCCTTTATGAAATTCCCTACTAATATAGCACATGTAGTTAAAAATTGATATTTTAAATCATAAAGAAAAATGTTTTGAATATATAATTATAAAAGTAGATTAAAAGAAACTAGTTTTGAGAAATAAGCAGTTATAACTTGAACTGTACGTATCAGATTCGTTTCTCAACAAAATAACTTGATTCCGGAGTCTATGATTATCTAATAAGACTCTACTTTTCAAATATATAAGTTATTTTAACCACTTGTTTTATCAATAATATTTTATACTCAATATGGGAACAATTAGGGTTTTATGAGTTTTGAATATGTTTACATAATATTTTCAATAAAACAAGCATAACAAGTATAGATATGATCATGGCATGCATATATAAATGTAATAAGAGTATAAGGATGATAATGGAACCTTGTTTGAAGATTATAACAACACTTAACAAGTTTTTCCCAAAATCAAGATCCAAAAGTTCCAAGCTTAACTTCAAAAACACTTTTCTTGCAAAATCTTTTCCAAACTTAACCAAATCTTCAAATCTTCTTAGAACACCTTAGGAATGATATAAGAACACTTATATGATCAAGAAAAATCAAGCAATGGTTTGCTTCTTGAAGGGGTTTTGAGCCGTGAGCCCTTATGGGGTATAAAGAGGGTTTTGTTTGATTTTTCAAGTAAAGAGAGAAGTGTAGATGTGGTTTTCTCTTAACCCTTGCACTCCTATTTATACTAGCTAAGATCCTTAGCATATTCCTTGGTCACTTGAGCCTTTGCAAGGTGTCAAGTGGTATAGCACAAGGTTTTGAGAAACAATGGGTTGGTTTTGGCTAGTCATAGCATCAAGTGGTGAAAGGTTCATGCAATGAAGGTTCCTATTGATGTCATGGTGACCAAAGGCCTTCTAGATGGCTTATGTACACGTTTTTAAGGGTTAGGGTAGGATATGTATGCATTTGTTCATTTATCTAGTGTATATATGTATATATAAAGCCTAAAGTAACATATGTTTAATTAAAAGTATAACTTGCATATGTAAATGTATAATTTCAATTCCTTTAATATGAAAATGTCTAATGTGATAAATATATTGAGTTTTAATTATACTTTAAGTATTGAGTTCAAATTGTGGGTATTCGATGAAGCGTAGATAAATTAACGTGCTTCCGGGAAGGCTTAAACGCACTTTATCGCGAAACGTAAACATTTTACGTAACCAACAAAAATAAAATGTGCAATGTTGATAATTATCCTCTTAATAATCATATAACACTTGATTGATGACAACATTTAATCGTTTAATGCCCGTTTACTTTGTATGATCATTTTTAGTTTACGCGATTTAACTTAACTTTTACAGTTTAAGAGCAAACGCGTAAAACCCTAAAAATAAATTGTGCATTACATAATGTCGTACAATGACCTAAGTTACGAGGTGTTATAGATTGCCTCCCAAAAGGACATCAACATCTGAAGCACCAACCATGACTCAAGCTGCCATCAAGAAACTAGTTGCTGACAGTGTTACCACAGCTCTGGAAGCACAAGCTGCAACAATGGCAAATGCTGACAATACCAATAGGAACACCAGAGAAAGAGAAGCTCATGTAGCAAGAAAGTGTAGCTACAAAGAGTTCATGAGCTGCCAACCTATCAATTTCAAAGGTTCAGAAGGAGCTGTTAGACTTATCCGTTGGTTTGAGCGAACTGAATCAGTGTTTTCCCGTAGCAACTATACCAAAGACTGCAAGGTAAAGTTTACTACTGGTACTTTAACTGAAGAAGCTCTATCTTGGTGGAGTTCTTTTGCCCAACCTATTGGGATAGAAGAAGCTTATAAGATTACCTGGGTTGAATTCAAGAAGCTTTTGATAAAGAAGTACTGTCCTCGAACTAAGGTCAAGAAGATGGAAGACAAATTTTACCATCTGACTGTAAAGGGGAATGATCTCAAGACATATGTGAGAAGATTCCAGGAATTGGCAACCTTGTTTCCCACTATGGTGCCAGATTCTGAGAAAATGATGGAAGTTTTCATCGGGGGATTGCCTCAAAGTATTGAAGGGAATGTTACCGCCTCTAAACTTCAAACTCTAGAGGAAGCCATTAACATAGCCCAGAGGCTAATGGATCAGGTAATAAAGCATACTCCGGTTCAAGTATCAAATGATCACAAATGTAAGTTTGACGACAGAAGAACTTTCAACAACAACAACTAACGCAACGATAATAACAACAATTACCGTAACACCAACACCAACAACCGTTACAGTAATCACCAACCACAACAGAACAGAAGATAGGAAACCTTTAGGTCTTATGCTGTCACTCCAACTGAAAACAATGGGTATACTGGAAACCGTCCCTTGTGTAAGAAATGCACTTTGCATCACACAGGACCTTGCACTATCAAATGTAATACTTGCAACAAGGTGGGCCATCAGACCAAGAACTACAGAAACAATGGGCCAGCCACTAGAAGTAATCTGCTACTAGTGACAGTTACTTGTCATGCCTGTGGAGAGAAAGGGCATTATGCAAATCAATGCCAAAGACCACCAACAACAATGCCCAAGGAAGAGCCTACATGTTGAGGGATAGGAATGCTCAACAAGACCCGAACATAGTCACGGGTATGTTCCTTCTAAATCAACATCTAGCTAGAGTATTATTTGATTCTGGAGCTGATAAAAGCTTCGTATCCATATCTCTTGCCTCTATGCAAAATATTCCACCCATTATAATAGATACCTTTTACAATATCGAAATGGCTGATGGAAACATAGTAAGCACAAACACCGTTATTCAGGGTTCAACCCTGACTTTGTTAAACCAACCTTTCAAAATTGATCTTATGACAATCAAACTCGGTAGTTTTGACATTGTCATTGGTATGGATTGGTTATCCAAGTATCATGCTAAAATTCTCTGTGACGAGAAAGTCGTCCACATCCCAATCAACAGTGAAACTTTGATCATCCGGGGTGACCAAAGTAAAACCCGACTAAGTCTCATATCCTGTATAAAAACCGAAAGATATATATCTCGAGGTTGTTAAGTTTTCGTAATACAAGTAATGGAAAAGAAGTCAGATGAGAAAAGACTAGAAGATATCCCAGTAGTCAGAGAATTCCCAGAAGTTTTTCTTGAAGATCTACCTAGGCTTCCTCTCCCAAGTAGAATTCCAAATCGATCTAATTCCAGGAGAGACACCTGTAGCCTGAGCACCCTATAGATTTGCTCCTTCAGAAATGCAGGAACTGTCTAACCAACTTTAAGAGTTAGCAGAGCGAGGTTTTATCCGACCAAGTACTTCACCTTGGGGAGCTCTTGTCCTACTTGTTAAAAAGAAATACGGATCTTTTAGCATGTGTATCGATTACTAGGAGTTGAATAAACTTACCGTAAAGAATTGTTACCCATTACCTAGGATTGATGACTTATTTGACCAACTTCAAGGTTCGAGTGTCTACTTAAAGATTGACTTAAGATCAGGCTATCATCAACTGAGAGTTAGGGATGAAGATATTCCCAAGACTGCTTTCAGAATAAGATACAGACACTATGAATTTCAAGTGATGCCATTTGGTTTAACTAACGCGCCTGCTGTATCCATGGATCTCATGAATCGTGTGTGTAAAGCATACTTGGATAAATTTGTGATAGTGTTCATCGATGATATTCTCATCTACTCTCATAACAAAGAAGAGCACGCAAATCATCTGAGAATAATCCTAGAATTACTCAAGAAAGAGAAGTTGTATTCCAAGTTCTCCAAGTATGATTTCTGGATTCGTATCGTGCAATTTATTGGCCACTTAATTGATAGTCAAGGACTTCATGTTGACCCCGCCAAGATTGAAGCAGTTAAGAATTGGACATCTCCTACTACACCCATAGAAATACGTCAATTCTTAGGGCTTGCCGGTTATTATCGGAGATATATCAAAGATTTATCGAAGATTGCAAAGTCTTTGACTGAATTAACCCAGAAAAACAAGAAGTATATATGGGGCGAAGACCAACAGACAGCTTTTCAACTACTAAAACAGAAGGAAATGATGATTTTATTGTTTACTATGATGCATCCCATCAAGGTCTGGGAGCGGTGTTAATGCAAAGAGAGAAGGTTATTGCATATGCATCCCGACAACTTAAGCCCAATGAAGAAAACTATACCACTCAAGATCTCAAATTAGGAGCAGTAGTGTTCGCTCTTAAAATTTGGAGACACTATCTGTATGGTACCAAATGTACTATGTTCACTGATCATAAAAGTCTTCAACATATCCTTGATCAGAAAGAGTTGAACATGTGACAACGCCATTGGCTAGAATTGCTTGCAGATTATGATTATGAAATTCGCTATCATCCTGGAAAGGAAAATGTCGTAGCAGATGCCTTAAGCTGGAAGGAATGAATCAAACCACTCCGAGTTAGATCATTAGTTATGACCATTCATCCAAACTTACCATCATAAATTCTCAAAGCTCAAACTGAAGCACTCAAAGAAGAAAACATCAAAGCTGAGAACTTACGAGGAATGGACAAAGCATTTGAAATACGTCCTGATGGAACTTGTTATATTAAAAACTGAAGCTGGTTACCACTCTTTGGTAATCTGAGAGACTTGATCATGCATGAGTCTCAAAAATCAAAGTATTCCATTCACCCAGGTTCTGACAAGATGTATCAGGATCTAAAGAAACTCTATTGGTGGCCTAATATGAAGGCAATCATCGCTGAGTATGTTGGCAAATGTTTAACATGCTTTAGAGTTAAAGCAGAATGTTAGAATCCATCCGGCTTACTAGTAAAACTGGAGATTCCTATATGGAAGTGGGAGAGAATAACAATGGATTTCAACACAAAACTACCTAAAACCTCAAACGAACATGATACAATCTGGGTCATTGTCGATCGCCTCACCAAATCCGCACATTTCATCCCTATCGAGAGACAGATAGTATGGAAACCCTTACAAGGTTATACGTCAAAGAAATAGTCTCCTGGCATGGAGTGCCAATATCTATCATCTCGGATCGTGACAGTCATTTCACATCCAGATTTTGGCAATCATTTCAAAGTGCTTTAGGTACTCAATTAGACATGAGTACGGCATATCATCCTGAAATTGATGGGCAAAGTGAAAGGACCATCCAAACACTTGAAGACATGCTTCGAGCCTGTGTTATAGATTTTGGAAAAGGATGGGAAAAAAACTTACCGTTAGTAGAAATTTTTTACAATAACAATTACCATGTCAGTATCAAGGTAGCACCGTTTGAGGCACTTTATGGTCGAAAGTGCAGATCACCTATTTGCTGGGCCAAAGTTGGAGATGTTCAACTCACGGGACCAG
>BQNB010161564.1:0-14668 GCA_026074375.1 Tanacetum coccineum
AAATGACTCTTTTCCCAATTTAGACAAAGATTGGTGTCTTCACATCTTTGAAGCATCTTGTCTACACGAGAAAGGCAATTTCCGAATGAATTCCTAAAGACTGAAAAGTCGTCCATAAAGACTTCCATCGTTTTTTCGGTCATATCATGAAAGATAGCCATCATACATCTTTGGAACGTGCCTGGTGCATTGCATAAGCCGAAAGACATGCGACGGTAGGCGAACGTTCCGTAAGGACACGTGAATGTGGTCTTTTTTTGATCATGAGGGTCCATGGGAATTTGAAAGTAACCCGAGAAACCATCGAGAAAACAATAGTACTCGTTTCACATTAATCTCTCAAGCATTTGATCCATAAACGGTAGTGGAAAGTGGTCTTTACGGGTGGCTTCATTTAACTTTCGATAGTCAATGCATACACGTCAACCCGTAACCAATCGAGTAGGAATTAACTCATTTTCATCATTTTCAACAACGGTAAAGCCACTCTTTTTCGGTACGCAATGTGCGGGGCTCACCCAAGGACTATCCGAGATCGGGTAAATTAATCCGGTGTCAAGAAGTTTTTCAACCTCCTTTTTGATGACATTGTGAATTTTTGGATTCACCCATCTTTGGTGTTGAACCGCCAGTTTGTAGTCCTCTTCCATAAGAATCTTGTGAGTATAAAATTTTGGGTTAATACCCTTGATGTCGGAGAGTTTCCAAGCAATGGCTCGCTTGTGTAACTTTAAAACCTTTATGAGAGCGGCTTTCTCCTCATCCTTCAAGTCCTTTGCAATGATGACGGATAATTTATCATCACCCTCTGTAACATTCCGTATTTAAGGTCACTACTATTTCTAATCTCATAATTAATTTATAAATTTTAAACGAGTTACTTTTATTTGTTAGCTTCACAAACTTTTAGTTCTTTATCGAATTTCAGGAAAAAAAAAAAAATTATTTTTCGTTGCTTGTGAGGGGGGAGATGGAGTCACTCATTGAGAAATGATTCAAGAAGAAGAATATCCCCCTACGGGTCGTAATAAGATTCATCAACTTCTGGTGAAGTTGGATCATCTTTAAGAGCAAGGAAAGCATCGACTTCCTCGAGAAGAAAATCACTATCCCCGAAGGGAGTGAGAGTCAGAGAAGAGGTAGAAACGATCGGGTCATAGTAAGGAGTGGGATTTCCACTCGCGATCACATCGGAGAAACCGAGAACTTCTTGAGAATACTCCTCACAAGCCATTTCAATGACGTCGATTCGGTTCTCCGTCATATCATCGTAATTAGAGGAGTATCTCCGAAGTATGATCGAATTGACTGTATGGCTTCTTTTCCCAACACGGAGAGTTAATTTCTCCTTCGTAAACATCAATCAAGCACGTCTGGTCTTTAAGAAGGATCTCCCAAGAATTGGGTACTCGGGATCGGCATCAAAGTCTACGACTACAAAGTCGGCCGGGAATTTGAACTTTCCTACTTTAAGGTAGACATCTTCGGCAATACCGATCGGTTTGGTAATCGAACGTTCTGCAAGTTCAAGAGTCATAAAAGTAGGAGTGAGCTCCGGAAGAGAAAGCTTTTTCCACACGGATAATGGCGTGAGATTTATGCTAGCGCCCAGACGTACCAATGGCTAAGCTCTCACCATTCATGGGAACATCACAAGTATTTAGAAATTTGCCGGGTCTCCAAGTTTTTCGGGTAAGCTTTGTCTTAGGATGACCCAACGAGCAATGCACAATTAAAGGAGTTCTAGCCATTTTATAAATGTTTCTTGTTATCCGATTAAGGCTTTTAAGAGTTGAGGCAATTTTAAGCATAAGAAATCAAAGCATCCGCTAAACTAATTTTCAAAACACATATCGTTGAAAGATTTTGTAGAATTATCTCATTGGTCGTTAGCTTTTTCACAACGGCGCTTTCATCATTACGTCTCGAAGGATATGGAATTGATGTTTTTTCAAGTTAGGCATCGGAGCACTAACAGGAGTAACAACGGGTTTAGAATTTGGTACTTGAGATTGAACTTGGACAACCGGAGGTTGGACGTCTTTGGTACTTTCGTTATTAGTAGGAATGCACCGTGTCCTTTGTCACCTTCATTTCCAGACGTTCCACTACTTAGGAGGGGATGAAGTAGTAGTGAAATCGTGGGTTTCTTTGATAAGCAACACCACTTCGGGTGTAATACTCCTCAAGCCTACCTTTTTGTGAGGATTAGTTATTGGTATACTAGGGAGTGTCCTTAAACCTGAAGTAGAAGCGGTATTGGGGATTTTTCACGAATTTGGAAAGCAGTTTCTTAAATAAGTCATTTGAAATTTGGCAAATTTTGGTTTAGGTCTTGCAGTTACCTCATCACTGCATCAATACTATGACGTCTTTTCAAAATCGTTCCAATATTCACACTCTTGTGTTTGCGGAGCTGGAGCTTGGTAAGGTTTGAGCTTGGGGGAACAGGGGTTGATTTAATACGGAGGTCGGTAAATTTGTCTTTGGTTGTAATTAATTTACCTCCATTGTTTTAGTTGTAATCGTTTTAGTTATTCCTTAGTTCGTTATGAACGGGAGAAAAACAGGGATGTCGAGATTTGATTATCAAAGCAAACGGGGCTCGTAACCGGTATTTCCTTGATTGAAATTAGCTGCTGCACAGCTAGGGTAACTAAATTCGTGAATATAGTCACGATAAACGTTGCCAATGGTGTCGGGACCATTTCGTAAAGTAATGAGCCCACCAACAAGTTACACAACATTCCCACGACCGCTTTTACGGGGATGGGGGCTTGGTTTGGTTTTTCTTTTCGAGAAGTAAAGCTTCACCATATCTTTAAGTTCAGCAACATCGGGAGAAATACCGGGGGTGAAACTCCTCGAACTCACTTTTGCAACAACCGGTTTTGTTACGTGAATTACAAACTTTGGATTTGCTTTCAATGATTCTTAGGCAATCATGGGGCATTTTATCCAAAAAGATACCGACCTACGCTAGGGCGGAATCAACGAATCTTGATCTTAGAGTTCTCAAAGCATTATAAGAAAGTATCAGAGTTGATGTAACTCCGAAAATCCATGATGATGGGCATGCCGAAAGAAGATCATTGAATGTCCCCTATGTGCCTCGTAGAAGTTTCATCAAATCTTTGTTGAAAATCCTCGAGATCTCATTTCGAAGATTGTTGTTTTTTGGAAGGAGGGAAAAAATTTGTTTGATGAAATTTCGAAACAATATCATCCCATGTGAGAATCTACAATCGAGGGGTTTTGTTTCAACCCAAATCCGGGGCTGGCACACTCGAGAAAAATAGCAAAGCATAAGCTTTAACCGACCGTAACTCGGACGTTCGGTGACTTCATCGTAGAATTGATTCTTGTTGACAAATAAACGGAAGGGAAGCATAGAGGGTCTTTCCTAGTCATGTCCGAAGAATTGTTTTGTTTTTGAATGAGGTAACAAACCGTGCATAAGCCAAAGTTGTCCGCGTGATTTCGGCACAACCATGGCATCCTCGTAACCCAACGTGTGGGTGCATCGAGCATTGAGCCATATACGAGTAATCACCATCGTAACTACGGGGAATTATGGTGATTTTCAATTAGTTCAACAAGATTGAATGGTTCAACAAAAGTCGGGTTGACTTGTTGTTGTTTGACGGGTTTAAATTACCTATCAAGTGCTAACAAGAGCGCCAGCCATAACAATAAAAAAAGCAAATAAAACCTAACTAATATTTAATACTATACACATAATACTTATATAGAATATATTAAAAGGAAAGGATATTAACACCAATTTATTCACACCAACAAATGATAAAAAACGTACACAGGATAAAAAGACCCAAAAACCAAAATAATCAACATCGCATCTAACAACGAAACCTACTATCAAAGAGAAAAACGCCAAAAGAGTTTGTTATAATGACTTTCGAAGGTGAGTCGGTATGTCGCAAGAGACCACAAACGGAAGATTTTTGATCTTGTATCGGGGAACTAATTTTATGGATAATACTTACAATTGAAAGTATTCTGTATGTTGGTGATCTTTTTAACCAACTTGGGTAATATTTTTTAAATATTACTTTTTATGACAATTTATTATATTTTTGATTTTTTTCTTTTTTTTTAGATTTTATGAATTTTTTTAAATTCATAATTAATAAAAGAAAGAAGAAAATATATTTGTAATTTTATTGAATAATATTATTATTATTATTTATATAAAAAAAAACACAAATAACTAACCACATGAAAGGATCTTCAATCACAAATTTTCAAACGCTTCAACAATCGTAGACAAATCCTCCCAGCAGGCGGCGCCAAATACTGATCTACATCTGATCTAAACCTTTTCAAAATATAAATAAAAAAAAAATAAATATAAAAATATACTTATAATAACTAATAAATAAAAAAAGAAGTTATAATCAAAAATATCACAATAATAAGGTAATTCCCGGGAGTATGAATTCCCGGTTCGTTATCCCCAACAAGGAATTGCAATGTGAAAGCCGAGAGTCTTTTGAGGATATTAATTTTAATGATGCTTGAAAGGTGCAAGATTTGGATTTGATTTATAAATCACGAGAAAAATAAGCAAAGACGACCTAAAGAACAACTAAGGGCACTAAATTTAAACTAAAAACGCAAAACGAGAATTCTAAAAACGCAACTAAATTATCAACTAAGACAAAATAACTCCTAAAAATGCAAACTTAGTTTCTAAACTTTTAAAATGATAAAAGAAAATTTTCTAAAAAGGAATTATATTTTTTTGGCTTTTTAATATTTTTTTTATGAATTAAAAACTAATTGTACTCTATTAAAAATGCTAGAAAATTGCAAATTAACCCTTAAAAATTCCAAGAAAATAAGATATTTTCTATTGTAGAAAAGTCTAAACTATGATATAAAGTTAAGTAAACGTATTTAACTACTTTTTTATAATAAAAAATCTATTTATAAAACCTAATTTTAAAGCAAAAAATCACAATAAAAATCTAAATGTGGTAAAAATGATTTTAATGCTTGTAAACCTAAAAGTATTTATTCTAAATCTAAAAACTATTTTTTTGTAATTTTCTAAAAACTTTTTCTATTTTTATGACTTTTTAAAATTTTAACTTTCGAAAAATGATTAAAAATAACAAATAAGAATGAAAAATTCTAAAAAAACAAGAAAAGTCCTAAATGATGTAAAGAATGCAAGAAAAATAAGCTGGCTAATCCAGCTTATCAAATAAGCCCTAAAAAGCTCCTAATAAGCTGCGAAGTGACTTGGGCTTAAAGGGCTTAAAACGTGTACAAGTATATAGTTTGTGCAAGCTCTAACGGATGAGCTAATGTAGCACAATGGTTAAGAGTGGTGGGTTAAAACACTTGGTTGATGGTGGTAGAGGTCCCGGGTTCGAGTCTTGCTCACCCGGGGCTTCCCACTATCCCAAGTGTTTTTATTTTTGCCATTTTTTTACAACTTTTGAAAACACTTAAAAATAAGCACTTTTTACAAAAACACTTTTTTTTATAAACTACAAATAAGCACTAGAAAAAGCTAAAAAGGGTGACAGTTTGCTTATACACTCAAAGGCTTAGAATGCTAACTGTTTGGGCAATTTAAGCACTAAAAAGCAAATGAAATCTGCAAATAAGCTAAGACAAGCTTAATACTAAACCTAATAAGCAAATACAAACAAAAATAAGCAAGGACATTAAGCTGAAAAAGCTAAAAACGACAGAAGTACTAAAAGGCTTAAAAACTTAAGATTTTTAAAAGCTAGATATATCAGATAATGCTAAAAATAAGTTCTAAACCTAAGAAAATAAGCTAAAATTGACTTACACTAACCTAATAATCTTTATTAGACCTAAATAAGCTAGGAAAATAAGCAGATAAGCACAAATAAGCTAAATAGCACTTAAGCTAAAAACTGCATACAAACAGCAAGAGTTGCACTTTTGAGCTTAGAAAATAACTCAAAATATGGAACCTTATGGCTTAAAGAGTTATACCACTGAAAAGCTCTATTAATAAGCTACAGTAATCATTAATCAAAGAGGAGTTTGAAACACAAATAAGCCCTTAAAAAGCTTAATGAAAAAGCTGTTTGTTCATTTTTTTACACTTAGAAAACTTTTCAAATCTTTGCAAAACACAAATTTTGAGCTTAAAAATAAACAAACAAATGGATCCTTATTGATCTTAGACCTTCAAACAGATTTAATTTGGACCTCAAATAACAATAATTAATAATCCAAAAGCATTTTGAAATTCAAAATTAGCAACAAATAAGCCATTTTGAAAAAGCAATTTCTCAATTTTCAACACTTGTCACTTTTTGACAGTTTTAGGGCAAAAACTTAAAACAAACTTTGCAGGTGTTTTAAGAACTTTGTTTCTAACCTTTTTTAACGACATTTATAAACCATAAAAACCACCTCAAAAACACAATAAAGCTAAAGCAACAATATAATAAGCAACTAAAATAAGCTACAACTTCACAAATTCAAACAATGCACTCTTAAAACCGTGAAAATGAGATTTAACACTTAAACACTTTAACAAACTCAATTTTATAACTAATATTACCTAATCAAAGTTGACTCAAAAGCACAAAGTAGGTTTTGATCCATTTTAACCCGTTTTAACCCTTGACCCAAACACCCCCTTTAAATGTCTTAAACTCATTTTTAGCTTATGAATTTGAGATTTAAGGTACAAATTGAAAATACCAGATAATGATAAGCTATAAACAGACCTAGTGAACAAATTTCAATAATTAAATAAGCCAGAATAATAAGCTACTCAACTATGCTAATATTTTTGGTTTTTTACTGATTTTAGGATAGATTTTAAGAATCTAAGATCTATATTATCTAATTAATTAAATTAGCATGAAACAAGTATAATAAGCACTACTAAGCAAATTTAAACAGAAATAAGCAAGTATTAAGCTAATTTAAGCAGAATTTAACTATAGAGAAGTTATAAGCTATAAAAAAGAAAAAATATGAACTCACAAGCGCCTTTGGCACGCAAACAAGCTATAATGCACTTTTTGAGCGATCAATATAGCTCCAGCTAATCCACTAGGAGAAGCTGGTGTGGTCTTAGGAAGCCCTTCTATTACTTACTTTTACACTGGCTTACCCTTCCAAAATAAGCTGAGGTAATTGATTGTAGATTTGAATAAGAAAAAGTTCATTTAATCTTAATACTATAAATGAGAGTGAAACTAGCTTATTAAATTATAAGTATTGCAAATTGGAGCTTATTAGATTTAGAAAGAGAGCTTTAAATCAATCCATCATTCTATTAAGTAAAAACTGAATTTAAGCATAAGGTAAATAAAACTGACTTATATTGATTAAGATGAAAGGTTACAAAGCTTTTAAATTGAAATTACAATAGAAAAAGTTACAATAAGCTGAAAACACTAAATAAGGCTAATTAAACTAAGCTACACTAAAAATCACTCCTAGATATTGAAAAAAAAGATCATACATGTGAGTGAGGAGAGAGCTCTATTTATAGGATTGAGAAGAAGCTTCCAGGTCTAAAATGCTCCTCTTGATCTTTTAATCTCATGCGTCCATTTCTTGCAATCATTGGATCCTCATTTTAGGCCGTTTGATTAATAATGTAGCACCGGAATTGCAAGCAGTGACAGTATCCGTATGTCAGAAGCTTTGTGCTTCTTTTACAAAGGATTTAGTGTAAATTTCCCATCATTTGGTGTGTTTGTTGTAAGCCCGCGTGTCATTCCCCTTGACATCTTGACCAATGAGAGCTCTCTTGTGACGTTTCCCTTTGCTGACATGTAGCATAACACTCGAATCTTTGTTCTATGTAGTCAATTTGGATTAATCCTTTATTTTTGAAGCAGGGTAAAACGGGAGAGATGATGAATAGTAAAAACGGGTTTTCCCGCCTTTTCGTTTCTTTTTTATAACGTTGTTTGACTCGGGGTGATGTTTGACTTGGGCCCGGGTAAAAAGAATTGGGCCACGGGTGAGGTTTGGGCTTGGTTATAAATGGTTTTAGGTTTTTATAAGAGATAACGACCGTTATCTCTTTTATAAAAAGGAGATAACGGTGTTAGGGTTTAGGGACTT
The DNA here is from genome assembly GCA_026074375.1 of Tanacetum coccineum. Taxonomy (NCBI): domain Eukaryota; kingdom Viridiplantae; phylum Streptophyta; class Magnoliopsida; order Asterales; family Asteraceae; genus Tanacetum; species Tanacetum coccineum. The sequence goes on from BQNB010161564.1 coordinate 8,104, forward strand.
ATGGTGAAATTGTTTTAACATTAAGGGTTCTTATGGTATTTTGAGGATTTTGTCATTTTGTGATTTACCAATGTTGACCAAGGATTGACTATGTTGACCATTGATAGCAATCTTTCGGCTCTTTTGCACTCTTTCCGTTCCCGTGTTCGTGTTTGTTTAGTTTTGACCGTTTTCTTGTAACTTTTGCATTATCCTTACCATACACATTACAAATGACGAGAATAACAATATACAAGCATAATTTGCAACAATTTGTTTCATGTTTTAGGCCATTTTTGGATTCAAAAATGATATGTGATTTCTCACATATCAAGTTATCGGACGCGCGAATTAGCGCCACAAAGCTAAGAACATAACCTATCATAATCCTAGATCAAAACTCAGATTACCATATCACAATTAGCTAAAAGACAAGACCTAACTTTCTCTGGTTGAATGGGGTTTTCTACAACGCCTAACAAATCGCCAGAATTTCGATCAGACAAAACACTTCCAATAGCTCAAACTAACCTAATCAATCATACTAATCATCTTAAACTATCCCAAATCTCAAAACGCAACATGCATGAACTTCAATTGATCTCAGACATACAATCTAATACATCAAGTACTATAATAATTTAAAATCAGCACAAGATTAAGTAGGATACTTACACGGATACCATGGAAAAGTTTTAAAAGACAAAATCATTAAACCCTTATGGTTTTTCTTGACCTTGGGCCGAATCATACAAAACAAAGACCCAAAATTCTTGATTTGTTTCACCAAACTTGTTAAAAACACTTAATCTTGAACCCTTGATGATTTAATTGTATCCAATCTTCATAAAACCCTTGAAATCAAAATTCAATAGAATCAAGAATTTGTGAAAATTTAATGCATGGTGATTTATTTTTGTTAGGGATTAATGAGGTTTAATTATAGTGTTTTTTGGATAAAATGAGTGAATTGGTAAAAAATTATGAATCTTTGAGTTTTTTGTGTCACCGATCGAACAGAGAGAAGGGGGAGAAGATAGTCCGTTGTTTATCTTGTCTGTGTGTTTTAAATAGAAGATTGGAGTGGTTGTAAAAAGGAATAGAAGTATATATGAGGAAGCAAATCTAGAGTGTATATACACATAAAAAAATAATGGAATGTTCGTTCCGGTTTGATAACCCGTGTCCTAGGAGGGGATGGGCTTGGCTGTAGTATTTTTTTTTGTTGATTTTATATTGTACAAATCTCGGGCTCCAAAACACTTAATTAACTCGTTATTAATTTTAAAAACACGATTTTGATGCGGTTTCGGCCAAACACGGATAAAAGTTGAAAAAAATATATTTAAAATATAATAAATAAGCTCTCGAAGCTAAAATATAGAATCGTTGATTTCTCGATCGTTAAAATGAATAATTAACCAAAGCTCGACTCGTGAATAATTAAAATGACGATTTTTAAATAAATCGACCAAAAATAATAAAATAAATTCTATAAATTTAGAAAATAGAATTTAAAGCTTGGGGATCAAACAATCGACGTGAAACACGGTTGCACATAGACAGTGTTAAATGCTAATAGTAATGCGACCGCATAAAAGTGACTTAATATAATACGTTTGCTTTCGGTTACTGACCTCAAATTGACGGATGTCACAATATCCTTCATACTATTGTAAGATGAAGGTAATTAGCGAAGGATTTTCATAACCAACTTGGTTTCACTAACCGGAGCATCTAGACCAGCTAATGAATCAAGAAGGCTTTTAAGAGTGTGACAATATTCACTAACAACCATGGAACCTTTTTTTTGGTGTTACAAAATTTTTCCGAGGAGCTCTTGACATTTTATTGTTTGTAAAGAATTCTTTAATGTTATCTCATAGATTCTTGGCACTACATTTTACTTTGATGACATTTTATAAAAGGTTCGCCTCAACAGTGCTATAATACCAAGTCTTGATTTAGCATCAATTGATATCTGGTTTTCATCTATATATATATATATAAGTTTTAAAGAAATACGTACCTTATTTTCACTAATCAATCAAGCTAGAAAATATTGGTACTATTGGGATTTAACAATCTAGGTAACCATTAGCTTACGAGTACGCAACGGAATGGATCTAGTAATAGCATATGGTTAACACATAATAAGAAGTAAATAGAAACGCGTACCTCCTAGCCAATTGATCTTGAAACGAGTAAGTGACTAAAACAATCACCTCTACGGTTGCTCACATAACACGTCGAACAAGTACGCTACCATGCTAGTTGTTACTTCACGAATAAACAACAAAACACTATGTTCTTGCTTTTGGGTATATGCAATGGAAACAAACAACCATATAAGTATATATGTTTTCTGCCGATTATATCACAAAAGATAAAAGGGAATCTGACATGTAATTACTACATGTATATCATCATGCATGTATAACCATGCATAAGACATGGCATACGACTTGTATTAGCATGTCACATACATTAATAAGGGTCGTGACTTTTGTGTCATATGACCTTTTAGGAGATATATTGTCGACTAACTTTTGGGTTACTTTTTATGTCGTATGTATGTTTGTGAAGGAATAAATAATGAGAGTTAAGGGTTTTGTTTATATAGCCATCAAACCCTAGTTTTAGATAAACTAGGATACCCTCATAATCTTTATCACAATTACAACTTTTATCTTTTATCTTTAAAATTGATTCCAATACCCCTTTAGAAACTATATGGGGTGGTCAACAAGTGGACACCCATCAAGTTCGGGTTTTATCAATTTAGGTCCTTCGGTTTTTATTTAAAGAATATATATTAATCTAGTTTATAACGTCTAACGGTTAAACCAATAATCATTAAATAATTATCGTGAAGTATATTAAATCTTTAATATAAATATATGTATATTAAGTATTTATTAAACTATCTCTTCGTGTCTAAACGCGTGTGCCCCCAATAGGCTCCATATTCGTAATTCTGTGAGCACTCGTAGAGGTGACAATTTAGTCACTAGTTTCATTCACTTTCTTCGTGACATTTGCGGGTGACTTCAATGGTATGTCTCTATTTATTTTCCATGTCCTTATTGTGTTTTATATGTGTGTTAATTATTATACTAGACTAGATCTATCCACTGCGTACTCGTAAGAGTTAAATTGGTTAACTTGATTGTTAAATTCCAACAAGTGGGAGACATGGACGCATGGATTATATCAGATTCACTTGTGAAAGGTTGGATTCTTGGTTCACTTTCTGAAGAAGGAGTCAACAAGGTTGTCAATCAACTCACACACAAGCAAAAAAAGACAGATTTCACTGCAAAAGATTTATGGGATGAACTGCAACGTTGTTATGGTCCTTGAGATCGTGACCAAGCACACGTAGTACATTTCCTTCGCTAGTGGAAGTTTTATTTGTTTGGTTTTGTGATCTAGATAAATAGTTAAAATAGTTATGTTTTGAACTTAAAAGTAAAAGACATATGCAATTATTTGTTTGGTTTTGTGATCTAGATAAATAGTTAAAATAGTCATGCTCACAAAAAAGTAAGTACAAAACATTTTTGAATTGTGTCCTTTGTTTATAGTATAACATAATTTTTTACGTATCAATTTATGTTCTATATTTTTTGTCAGTTTTGGCTAAATTATATATTTTTGGTTTCGAAATTTACGTTTCACAGTTTACACTCCTTGCCCTAAAGTAACTACTTGATATTACTTTAATATATCAATTTAATTAAGGTGGGCTTAATAATTGGCTAATCATTTAATGGTACTCATGCTAACAAAAAAGTAGGGGTGAGCACGGTCCAAGGACCGGACCGGATCGGACCGGACCGACCTTGGACCGAGACCGAAACTAGCCAAAACGGCGGACCGAGATGGTACGGTCCGGTCCGGGTCGGTCCGGTCCGGTCAGGGTCGGTCTTCGGTCCGGTCCGGTCCTACACGCATTATCATCGGGTTTTTGGTCGGACCGGACCGAGGACTGAATTGGTCCAAAACACCGGACCGCGGACCGGACCAAAATACCTTCGGTCCGGTCCGGTTCGGTCCGGTCTTCCGGTCCGGTCCGGTCTTCCGGTCCGGTCCGGTCGACGGTCCGGTATGCTCACCCCTACAAAAAAGTACTAAAAAGTATAAAACATTTTTCAATTGTGTCTTTTGTTTATAGTACAACATAATTTTTTACGTATCAATTTATGTTCTATATTTTTTATCAGTTTAATACTTTTGATTTGTAAAATTTTATATTTTTAGTTTTGAAATTTCCGTTTCACAGTTTACACTCCTTGCCCTAAAGTAACTACTTGATATTACTTTAATATATCAATTTAATTAAGGTGGGCTTAATAATTGGCTAATCATTTAAAAAATCATCATACTTGATATAAAATACTTTTATAAACATTAAATAAAAAAATATGTATGTGTATATTAATGTTCAACTTTTTGTCCTTTTGTGTCATTTGATGACCATGTTACCCTCTAAAGATAAGTTACATAAATGGTCCTTGTGAATTGTTCCTCTAAATTATATACGTTTTTACATAAATGGTGCACGTGATTGGCAAATTTTGCATCAACCATCCTTGAAATTTCTTATATATGTCACATTTTTATATACATATTTATATATTTTTTTATATACGTATTTATATACGTTTTTATATGCGTTTTTATATATATCTTCATCAACCTTTTAATATACGTTTTTTATCAAAATTTTTTATTTATGTTTTTATCTATGTCTTTATCTACGTTTTTATCTACGTTTTTATATACGTATTTATATACGTTTTTTATCTACGTTTGTATTTATGATTTTATCTACGTTTTTATATATTATATACATTTTTATCTACATTTTTTATATACGTTTTTAGGTAAGTATTTATATATGTTTTTATCTACTTTTTATCTTCGTTTTTATCTGTTTTTATCTACGTAGAAATCAATGTAGATAAAAACGTAGAAATCGATGTAGATAAAAACGCATATAAAAATGCAGATAAAAATGTATATAAATACGTATATAAAAACGTAGATAAAATGTATGTAAAAACGTAGATAAGAACGTAGATAAAAATGTAGATACAAACGTAGATAAAAACGTCTATAAATACGTATATAAAATCATTTATAATTACGTATATAAAATCATATATAAAAACGTAACAGGTCAAAATCATAAGGAGATGATCGGCAAAAAAAATAAGTTTAGAGACGTTGGATGTAATTTTCGCCAAACCACATAGACCATTTATGTAATTTATCATTTATCCCAAGGACAATGGATGCAATTTTCGCAAAACCACATGACCATTTATGCAATTTAGATGTTAAAAATACACACAAAAAGACAAAATGGCCATATTAACATACATACCGTAAATTATGTTTTTTTATTCGATATTTATAAAATTACTTTTTGAAAATGATGATTAGTTAAATGATTATCCCTTTTTAGCTTCTACTCTGAGCATAAATTCAAGTACATACTTTTGAGATGTTATCACCAATTTAAGCGTTAGATATGAAGGTATACATATGTCTTTGCTTTAGTTTGTTGTATGAAATCCCCGGTGATTTAAATTGAAACGCATACCTTTTATAACCAAATTGAAAATTTTGATCATGCAGAAACAAAATTAACGACAAGACAAGCAGAATCAGTAATAGAAGTGACATCAGCTGAAGATACAAACTTAAAATACGAAATATCAGAAATAAATTTAAGGAAGATTTTGCTTTATGATCATATTTTAGAAGGAAATACAAGATTTGTAACAAAACAATTAGAAGAACATGGTTTTACTCCCTTGGACAAAATCACAAGTAATGGAAACACAGTACTCCATGTAGCAGTGGGTTCTTCTACCAAGAATCATGAATTATTAAAGAAATTGTTGGAAATGACACCGACAGAGAACAAACTAGTAGATTTGATAAATTCAGATGGAAGCACTCTTCTTCATATTGCTGCTATTGGTGGCAACACTGAAGCTGTTACGCTGTTGGTGGAAAGAAACCCAGAATTGTTATTAGCCACGGACAAGGAGGGTCACATTCCACTTGTATTATCTGTTTCCAATATGCATATCAAGACATCGAAGTGTCTGTTTGAATACATGAAAGAAAAAGAGTATAATGCTCCTTTTTTAGGAAAAAGTGGCGGGGAGCTTGTCGTTCTTGCTATTTCTTGTCAAGATTTTAGTAAGTATTATTCATCATCTTTAATAGTGGTGATGAGATTTTCATTTTATATACCGCTAATTTTCTGAAATATGTAGGCTTAGCAAAAAAGATACTAATGAAAGATTTCCGTGATGCCATACTTTCCGATAGTGATGCTGTGTTGACGACTTTAGCTCAAAACTTTCCACGTGAACTCAATTTTTGGGAAAGGAGAGGTGATGAATTTGTTTCTTTAATATTTCAATCAATCAAGCTCATGTATGCCAATTTTTTTTATCTTTGTTTCAGGTTGGGAGAAAGAGCTTAAGACTATGTTTATTGGCAAACGGATCCAACCGATCGGAAGTAGAAGACAAAGAAAATAACAATATTATATTCAAAGAAT
>BQNB010161566.1:4294-14667 GCA_026074375.1 Tanacetum coccineum
AAGGATCCGCGAATGCTTATCCTAATAAACTTTCGTTTATTAAATGGTTGAGGAACTAGCTAGGGCTCAACACGCCCGATCGAGTCAAAAATTATTCTCATTCTACCCATTAGGAAAGTCAAAACTGTGACAAAACACTTATTTTATTTTTGAAAATTTTTAAATTTTTTTTCATTTTTTTGGTATTTTTGCAAAAATTTGGTGGTAAAAACGGGATTACGTGATAACAACGACTGCAGGCAAAAATCAAATCGAAGATCCCCCCCCCATACTAGAACTAAACATCGTCCTCGATGTTTCAAAGGGGTTCCTACGTAAATCTAAGGCCGTTTATGAAGTGTGCCAAAAGATAAAACGTTAGTCGATTAGATTTGGATACTGGATTCCCAAACTGAAGCTGAGGATGTGAAACTCTTGGTGTTACTGCGAGCACGAGAGTCTTCACAATCCGGGAAATCCTGGACATACAACACAAAGCACACAAAACATGGACAAAACACGGGTAATGGAAAATGAAAGCCTTCTCACACAAAAACACTTATTAGCATAAAGAAAGAAGATAGACTGGATAAGCATGGGGTGCCTCCCACGAAGCGCTTGTTTAGGGTCCCGACGCTTGACCCGTCCCCCGAATTTATTGGTCCATGGGGAACGTTTGGAGATCCGGGACAACCTCGGTTGGTATGTCCCCTCCAAAGTAGTGTTTTATACGATGACCATTCACTTTAAAGTTGGGCCCGGAGTTTTGAGATAACTCGACAGTGCCATAAGGAAAAACTTGGACAATGGTGAATGGTCCGGACCTCATCCTGGTGGAGAGAAGATATGGAGGGACAACGGGATACGTGAGAAAAGCAAGAAAGATCCATACAACATAAGCGAAGAGAGAAGATTGGTCATCCTCAAGTGGTACATTCACATTAGTCGTAGAAGCATTCTTACGAATCCCGAGGTCAATAGAAGTCAAATCTCCCGGATCGGGCTCAATCTTAAATTTGAAACATTCAAGTTCCGGGAGGCTGAGTAGAGCGAGTTCATCGAGAACTCCTCATGATAAAGGTAACTCTCCTATCCGGCAGGAGGAAATTGAACCCGTTCGAAAGATCAAAGATAAACGAATCATATTGAGAAAAATCAACATGAGTAGTGGTACTGCCACTACTCTTCTCTTTAAAATGATCGTTATCAACGTAGAAAGCTTTATAATCCGGAAGAGATAAATCAGAACGAGTAGTGGGACTGCCACTACTAATCTCTTCTAGATTAAAGCGGAAAGTTTCAGATTCGGGAATAGAATTATCAAAGGTGTTAGTCTCCTCCAAGAAAAGATTAGGAAATGTGGAGGTAGACTTGATCACAACTTCGGAAGATGGAGTGGGATTATCTCTTAATGCATCGATCTTAGCAATAAGAAGATTGATATTCAACAATTTTTCACGAAGGATATCGTCTTTGATTGTTAAAAGAATATCATCATCAATCCTTCCAACTTCCGGATCAACAATCTCCACCACCTCTAAGCTGACGATCTCAACATCGGGAGATGATGCATCGACATACTCGATATCCTCACCGTAGGTAGAATCGTCATCACTCGAAGAATTATCATCGTTGGAATTGACAACAATCTCAGAGTGTTCATTGAGAGCATTAAGAGGGGTGGTATTTTCACAAAGAGGCACATCACACATTTTGTCGGGAATACCCTCGGACTCACTTGGGATTGGGACAAGGTCCTCAACACTAGACTTTATGAATTCGTCCGATTCCGTTGCTGGAATAGTGTCAAGATGCTCGTCCCCCATACTTAGAGAGTTATCGGGTTCCTCGATTGGTAAAACGGGTGTGATTGCAATGGTATCGTCTTCGTCATCATCGTAGCAAATGGGAATCTTCCAAGATCGATCTTTAGCCGCTTGTTCTTCCGCGATTCGCTTTTCTTCTTCCTTCTTTTGTATGACTTGACAACCAAATCACGTAAGGTTGTCATTTGTTCCATAAGCTTATTTTGAGAATTAAGAAGGTCATTTTGGGAATTGAAGATTGGATGATTGACGGTATATTGCGGGTTTAAAATTGTTAAAAAACCAAAAGAATTTGAATCATAAGCAATAAAAAGAATATTTGCCTCACATGATATATGTCTTCATTTACATTGGTATACATTGGAAGGTTTCATTGAGGGACCCCCGCAATTTTCACAACAAGGATATTGTTGTGGAAAACTCGGTGAGGTTTGTGGAAAATAATCAAAGTTTTGATTGAAACATGGGTCCTGATTGTAGACAAACTGGACTTGAGGTGGACAATCGTAACCGTAATGACAATCGTTCCCACGTATCTCACAAGAGTATGGTACGTATTGTGGTTGTGGAGGATGGTTTGCAACACTTGGAGAATCGTTAGAAGAGTATGGAATAGAAACATTGATTTGTGTCCCATTTCCAACTTTACAATAAAAACAAACTCCATCGTATTCATTGCAACCACATTGTTGGCATGTAACGAACAGACATGTTGTTCAAACTTTGCAAGTTTGTATGGGGCTCATCAACGGTTTGATTTTGCATTGTTTTCCGGATAAGAGATATCGGAATCACTCGAGGACAAATTATACCGTAATGAGCACCTTTCCCACAAGACTTACATGTGCATTGTCGACAAAAGATTCCATCTAACGAATCACCGCACTCGTGACAACAATGGTCAATGTGTGGAGGACTTGGTGAGGAATTTTCACCGGGGTCCTGATTGACAACGATTGGCTCTCGAGGAGCATTAACAACGTGGTAATTGTCGCCGGATGAATCGGAGTGTCTGGGAAGTCTTGGAAAAAAATTCATTTTCCTCCACACAGTTTGTAAACAAAAACCTTCCATAAATTCCTTTCGTAAAAGGAGCACCATCCTTGAACAATACGGACCATAACAACCGGGTTCCACACCTTGCACACGTTACACAATATTCGAGGGGTTTTCGGAACAAGAATCTTGTCTTCAAGACACCCTTTCGAAACAACCACAGATTTGAAGAGTACCAACTTCCACAAGACGACATTCTTAATCCCGTAAATTGGATCCAAAAACGATACATCGAATGACGTCATAAGAATAAAAACATTAAGATGGATAAGAAAAGAATTATTGATACGAAAAAAAGAAGATTATATTTTGGTTTTTTTTCCATTAATTCACATTTATTTTAACGGACAAAATAGATAAACAACTTAAAACGAATAATCACTTACTTCAACGTTAACACTCAAAAAAGATAAACGCACCGGTGAGCTGAGGAGTAGGAATTAGCGCGAAGCTTATTTTCTCCTTTCGGTCGTAGTTCCGAGAACAACCCCTCCTTATAACCACTTTATAGTTTAGTTCAACTTTAATGGTTGAGCCGTACGTCGTAAGAGACACAAAAGGCAAGTTTTTTAAATCTTTTGTTCGAGTTGGGAACCAACAAGTTCACCGGAAGTTATTATGATAATACCTCAGTTGAGAATATTATATTTTGGTATTTTACCAATTTGTGAATTTTTATTTTTATTTTTATGGACAATGTTTTTATGTTTTTGGTTTTTTCTTTGGTTTTTATCTGATAATTATACTAAAAGAAATGAAAAATATTTTTGTATTTTTTTTTATGTTTTTATAAAAATAGAAGAAAATATTCACAAATTCAAACACAAACTGTCAAACGTAACGATAATCGTTTTACAGCCTCCCTGGCAACGGCGCCAAAAATTGATTGGTGAGATTTACACTGTATATATAATATATAATAAAATATAAAATACATATAAGTCTAAAAATCAACAAGATCAATGATACCGAGAAGTAGTATAGAGTGTTCCCGGGTCGTTTATCCCCAACGAGGCTGGAATGGAAAATCGATACAGTCGAAGATTTGAGTTTGAAGGAAGGAATTGATTTGAGAGATTGAAAAAGTAAAATTAGAAAATAACAAACTAAAATGTTTAAGAAAATCCTAAAAATTACTAAATTAAGCTGAAAAACGGAAGCACGAATCCCGAACAAAGGGGGAAAACCTAAAATCTTTAAAAATAACCCTAAAAAAATTTTTTCACTTCTAAACTACTCTACGGGACAAATAACGAAGAATGAAAAAGACTAGACCGAAAACGGAGTTCGTTTGACCCAAAAACGAGTCAACACAAAATCCCGCACCCGGACCGCTCTTAAAAAAAAGAAAAGTTGTAAAAATGACCCTACGAAAACTTTTGTATTTTTCCTACAAACTATATGACAAAAGAAAATTTTCCAAAAAAGCAAAATATTTTTTTGATAATTTTTGTATTTTTTATGAATTAATTAAACTTTTAACGAAATTAAATTATAAAAAATAGTAAATGATTACAAAAAAATTCTGAAATTTTTTCTAAAAATACTTTATACTATAAAGATCCTACGAAAAATAAGAAACACCAAATTTGCTTATAAATAAGCTCGAAATAAGCTGTTTTCAGCTTATAAGCTTAAAAGCCTAAAAAGTCTATAAATACACAAGCCCTTGGGACTATAACGAAAAAGTCCCAAGGGCGCAGTGGTAAGGTGTGTGTAAAAGGGGGTTTGTATCGAGAGGTCCCGGGTTCGAGTCTTGCTCACCCGGACCTCTTGTCTTTCCCCCTTTTTTATTTTTCCTAAAAGTCTAGGGTAGAAATTGTAAAAGAGGAAAGTAAAGGGTAGGCGGGCAAACTATTATGAATTTACACTACAATGAAAACGGGTACCCCTGAACTAATGAGAAAATACCATTTAAACCCTACGATCTAGCTTATTTTTGGCTTATTGAAAAAGTGAGATTTAGCAAAAACTTAAAACTACAAAGTTGTTAAAGAGCTTATTCTAAACAACATTAACAAAGACACTTTTGACTTTTGTCCACAGAATAAGCTAAAAATCTAGCTTTTTGCTACTGTTCACAGAAACTAAGCTTGAAACAACTTATCTAGTTTATAGCTTATTTCAAGCTTATTTCTTGAAGAAAATGAAAAACAAAAGAAGCTATTTAGAGATTAAGATGTGAACTAAAGGTATCTAAACAAAAATTAACTAAGTATTAACAAATTTAGCAAGAAAATTGAAATGAAAAAGTGCTAGTTTTTCTTAAAACTGTTATAAGCTTTTCTTAATAAGCTAAAATTGCTTATTTCTTATCCTAAAAAGCTGAAACTTTAGAAATAAGCTATGCTATGGATATTAAGCTAATCTAGATAAAAGGATTTTAACTTTTACAACTAGAAATGAGAATCACAAGAAATTAAGCTACAAATCTAAAAAGCTGCTATACTACTTTTGTAGGGAAAAATAAGCTAATTTAAAAGCTGAATATTGAAAACTAAATGATGAAAAGTTATAAGCTAATGGAATTCTAGAAATATGCTTAATTCTGAATTCTAGTATCTACTTATGAATGCTCAAAGACAATTAGAAAATTGAGTAGCAACAACAGTTAATACTGTTGTTGCTGGTGCAATTGACCAAAAAGGTAAAAGCAGGCTAAGTTTCTTAACCTAAAGCTTCATAAACTCACTTCACTAAATGTATCTAAGTATGCATTATCATATTTGAAACCTAGGATGCTTTGAACAATTGAACACTCAAACTACTTAATCAAGAAAACTGCCCTGGTGCTAAGCTTGACTTTTTAAGCTCAAAAATCTTGAATTCTTCTTACTAATTTTTAAAACCTGTTCTAAACCTGGTAAAATGACTACACTCAACTAAGCAAAGAGTTTTAACAAAGTTAAGTTGACTTTTGGAGTCAAAGAAAACTTAAACCAAACACTCCTTTATAGTGACTGTCTAAACTAGAGAGAACTTAAAATCTATTTAAAAGCTAAAACAGCTTAAACTTTTTATCTACTCACTCTAATTTTAACCTACTTGAACTGTTTAAGCTATAAAACCTAAAGCTTATGTGTGAAATTAAGCTACTTCTTCAGCTAGCTTATACTATTACTATGACAGAATTGAAGGATAAAGTGATTTTGCACAAATTTCATTCTACCCATTAGGAAAGTCGAAACTGTGACAAAACACTTATTTTATTTTTGAAAATTTTTAAAATTTTTCATTTTTTTGGTATTTTTGCAAAAAATTGGTGGTAAAAACGGGATTACATGATAACAACGGCTGCAGGCAAAATCAAATCGAAGATCACCCCATGCTTATAATTAAGCTAAACTAAGTCATAAACCCAACAAGCCATCCAAAATTTGCTCATTCTTCCAAGCTCTTTTAATCAAACAGTAACCTTGCCCTTTTTCTTAAATTTTCTTTAAAGTGTTTTAAAAAAAACAAACAGAATTGCAAAGATAGGTTAAATTAAGAGATTAAAAAGCATTTAGAACACAATCAACACAAACTTAACTCAATTTCATCAAAGTGAATTTCAAATACAAATTCTTTAAACTGAAATACAACAAACTAAAAAAACTACTTGTAGAAAACTAAACTTAAAATTTACTTAAAACTTAAAAACTACTTAAAAACTATATCCTGGTATGGCTGTTACAAATGTTCTTAAATAGGGAAAAACAAACGACTATGTCTTCATTGTCTTCTTTGTCTTGTTTCTCTTGTGCTTTCTTGTAGACACAAGAAAGAGAGTTGTGTTACTTGTGTGAGTGCAATACCAAGCAAATCGTAGCCCTTGATAGTCCTTGGTCTCCAAGTCGAGTATTTCTAGCCATAGATGAGGTTATGTGTGGGTTTGGATTGCCAACGTGGCACATTTGTAGCTGGGAAAGGAAGTGGAGGAGGGGGGAATGGTTTGTCCATGGTGTGGTTTAGGTTGCAGGGTAAAAGGGGTGAGATTAAACCCGTGAATTTTGTACTATGGTTTGGGCGGGAAAAAGAGTTATAGAGGAAAGTGACAGGCGTGGGTTTGGGAACTTGGCAAAGTTAACCCTCCAAGGTTATAATAGGCTTTGCAGCCACGGTCCTTGTGTGGTTATAACTTTGGGGACTTGGCAAAATAAGTCCCCAAAAGTTATATGTCTAATTGCAAGGCTCGTCCTTGTGTAACATAAGTTAGGAGAGTTGTATGGCAGTTTTTGCCTTCCCCTCGCTTGTTTACTTTTGTAATAGCAAAAGTAGCCCTTGTCTTTTCCTTTGTCTCTTTTCTTCTTTAAATATAAGTTTAGGGATTTACAATTTCAGTCCCTAAACTTATATTTCTTTGACTTGTTGACTTTTTAACTTCGGGGTTGACTTGGGTTGACTTTGACTTTGACCAGTTGACTTTTCTGTTGACTTTTTGACTTGATTGACTTTTCGGCTTCGATTTGGCTTTGTCTTACACAGTCTATTTCCATTCCGAGTTCGGTTTGTCGATTTTGGCTTTGTTTTACGACCTTTTTCTATTATCCTTCCTGCACAAAACAATTAGCAAAACAAGCATATATTTGGCATTTTAAGTCCGTTTTTGGTTATTTTAGCTCGTTTTTAAAGGTAAAAGGTATGTGTAATTAAGCACATACCAAAATCCCCCATACTAAGGTATTGCCGTGTCCTCACGCAATGTTATGAAGTAAACATTTACGAAAACTAAGAATCTCAATCCCCCTCGACTAATAACTTTGAAAAGTAGCAAAGTGTTCGTCAAGGGAAACTAAAGAATCAAAAGCTTCGACAAGTCCCGTTTTCACCATTTTTTATTTGTACACTAATTATCCCTAATATTTTTGGATTTTTCTTTTTCTTTTCTCGACTACCTGTTTGACTTCCTTTATTTTATCAACATTGGGATCATAGAATGAGAAACGACCATAGAATATTCTACGGATGTCCTGACGGATAAATTCATCGTCCCCGATTTTTCACTAGTTCCAAACCAAGCAATTAAACAAGATCATTTGTCAATATAAGTCTAAATGCTAAGCACTCATACTTATGACTTGTGAACTTTTAACTCCCAACATGAATATATGATTTAAATGTGGTGTACTCATTTTCAACTCAACCATATAAAAAAAAAAAAAAAAAAATAAAAAAAAAAAAAAAAGAAAGAATTAAAAAATTTAGATTCAACTTATTTTTATATTCATGATTTCAAGATGAATCATGACTCAAAGCAACAACTTATTAGGACCTTGTAACTTGATTTTAAAGAACGAGATTTTAACTGTAGAACTTTTTGCAACATCTTCATCATTATAATCATAAGTTCTTAAAGCTAGGAATGCGTTGCTTAGTTTGAACACCTACCTAGGCCTCGCTCCCTAGTAGGATATCACAACCAACGACCGGTGTTCTTAGTTTGAAAACCCACCCCGTTGCTAGCGTAGTGGGAAATCACATCAACACCTTCTTCTAATATTGGCTAAGGATAAGTGTCTAGTTGAACCCTCACCCTATACCTCGCTTCCTGGTTGAGATATCACAACACACCAAATCCTTAGAATAAAGATGTCATAGTTTAGAACCCCCACCTCGTTGTTAGCGGAGTGGATATCATAGACACATCTTTTACTTGCTTCCATAGTAGATCAAAATGTATGCTTCTTTGGCAATAATTTCAATATTCATGCATTTTTATTCGTATTCATTCATGCTTCCCTTTGGCAATTTTAACTTTCGCATTATTAAGAACCAGATAAATCTCGCTTAAAGAATCAAGTTACAAATTGCAAGCTTTTTCTAAAACATTGATTGACTTAGTTGAATTGAATTGACAACTATGATAGGTGGAGTTAGAAGCTATATGGGAGAAAAAGCCACATGTTACTCATATTAGTTTTTAGAAGAATCTTGCACAGCACATAAACTTATATTTAACTCTATCACTTCTGTTCTTCACTTATTAAAATTGAAGCAATCGAATTCAGTTAAAGCTTAGCCTATAAACGATAAGTTGAGAACTAGCTAGGGCTCAACACGCCGATCGAGTCAAAAAATTATTCTCATTCTACCCATTAGGAAAGCCAAAACTGTGACAAAACACTTTATTTTATTTTGAAAAATTTTTAAATTTTTTCATTATGGTATTTTTGCAAAAATTTGGTGTAAATAACGTGATACGTAATAACAAACACTGCAGGCAAAAAATCAATCGAAGATCCCCCCATACTAAACTAAACATCCGTCCGCGATGTTCAAAGGGTTTCCATACGTAAATCGTAAGGCCGTTTATGAAGTATGTGCCACAAATAAAACGTTACTCGATTAATTTGGATACTGATTCCCAAAATGAAGCTGAGGATGTGAGATGAAAGACAATACTAAGAGCACGAGAGTCTTCACAATCCGGGCAATCCTGGATAATTAACAACATAAACACGAAACACGGGTAATGGAAGAGGCGAGCCTCCACACAACAAGAAAACACTTATTCATTTCTACACAATACTACGATAAGCATGGGGTGCCTCCCACGAAGCGCTTGTTTAAGGTCGCTATGCTTGACCTGTCCCCGAATTTATTAGTCCATGGGGAACGTCTGGAGATCCGGGACTACCAATTGTGGTAGGTCCCCTCTAAAGTAGTGTTTCAAACGATGACCATTTACTTTGAAATTTGGCCCGGAGTTTTAGGATAACTCGACAGTGCCATATGGAAAAACTTGGGTTACAGTGAATGGTCCACTCCAGCGGGTCTTAAGCTTGCCTGAGAAAATCTTTAACCTAGAGTTGAAGAGGAGGACTCGATCACCGACGTTGAACACGCGGTTTTTGATTTTTGAGTCATGAATTCTCTTTGTTTTCTCTTTATAGATCAAAGAGTTTTCGTAGGCATGATCACGAAGTTCATTAAGTTCATTGAGTTGAATTTTTCTGTGATCACCCGCTGTTTTGATATCAAAGTTGGTATGCTTCAGGGCCCAGTAAGCTTTGTGCTCGAGCTCGATCGGAAGATGACATGCTTTCCCGTACACTAACTTATATGGAGTACACCCGATGGGTGTTTTGTAAGCTGTGCGGAAAGCCCAAAGTGCATCATCTAATTTATCCGACCAAGAGGCACGATTTTCGCCTACGGTCCTTTCCAGAATCCTTTTCAAACCACGATTGGATACCTCAACTTGCCCACTTGTTTGTGGGTGATATGCGGTGGAGAGACGATGAGTGACTCCATATTCTTCACTTGCCAATTCAATGACGTCGATTCGGTTTGCCGTCATATGATTGTAATTAGCCGTGTATCTTGAAGTTTGGTCCAGATTGAAGGTGATGGCCTCTTTGCTAACACGAAGGGTTATTTCACCTTCGTAAACATCTATCAATGCACGACTGGTCTTTAAGAAACTTCTCCCGAGGATTAAAGGTACTCGGGGGTGATAAGTGCTTAATTACACATATCTTTTACCTTCAAAAATGAGCTTAAATGACCAAAAACAGACAAAAACTGCCA
>BQNB010161567.1:0-13349 GCA_026074375.1 Tanacetum coccineum
GACTTCTTTGTTTCATTTCTTTAATAATCTTTTCGGTTTATGCATTATCACTTAATTCGCTATTCTCGATACGAGTTTTATACAGTAGCTTTAATCATGTACTTATGTTGCCCGTGTTGAACACGGGTTATGAGCTAGTCACTCTGTATACTGTGGAGCAAATGTTTGACCGCAAGGTTGACTTGGGCTCCCACTTTGGGCCGGCCCAAGTAGTTTTTTTTTTAGTTTAGTCCAACATCTAGCCCAATTGCTACAGTACTGCAATGCCAGAAGTAAAAAAGTTACAGAACTGACCCTCAATTTTTAACTATTTACGATTTTCCCATTCATATAAAAAAAAATACCCGTAGAAATATTTTCGAATTTTTACTGTATATACTATGGAGCAAATGTTTGACAATTTAAAAAAAATAAAACTAGCCCAAAATTTGGCCCAAACTAATTTTTTTTTTTTTATAAAACGGACCCTCAACTTTTAACTGTTTACGACTTTTTTACATAAATTATTAAAAAATAAAATAAAAAAGGCTCCTCAAGTTTCTTTTATTCGCAACTACTTTTTTACATAAATTTTTTAAAATAAAAAATAACTGTACAGGCCCAAAAACGATGCCCACAAAGTGGGCCCAAAAACTAAAAAAAATAAAAACAAACAAAACGGACCCTCAACTTTAACTGTTTAACGACTTTTTTACATAAATTCTTAAAATATAAAATAAAAAAGGTGCTCCCTCGAGTTTTCTTTTATTCGGAAAACTTTTTACATAAATATTAAAAAAAAAAAAAATATACGGACATAAATTGCTTCTGAACCAACCACGAATAAAATAGAACAATTATGTTATATTACCAAACCGTAAACTTGCACCACAACAATGCAAAAAAACTAAACTCGTCCGCTGCAACAGCGCGGTTAAATTCCAACTCGTTTAGCTTATTCACTATACCACCATTTTAATTAGAAATATTAATGTCAGTGCACTCCATACGTCCAATCCTGTTTCCTTGCACTAAATTACTAAAAGTTGATATAATCTATTTTTAGATAATGGGTCAATTTTCTGCTGGCAGGGAGTGAAATATTTCTGGACTATCTTTTAATAGATAAAATATAATTATCGTTAGGCACCAAACTATCCAAATAAAACAATGTCAAATTAAATATTACTATCAGTATTTTGAAGGAAAATTGACATATACACTTCTGTTACCATATAAGTTTTCCACCATCTTTATATATTTTACACAAACACACAATTAAACTTATTAGTTTCCTCGTTAGGAAAGAAAAACAAGCTAGCAAAATGGGCATTGTAGAAACCTCACCTTGGAGACTTGATGTTCTCTTTGTGTTAGTAGCAAGTGTTCTTATTTTCTCGACTACGAAAGGAGACAGTCAGCCATTAGTCCCGGCATTGTTCATATTTGGAGACTCCGTTGTTGACGTTGGAAACAATAATAACCTCGAGACGCTTGTCAAATCCAATTTTCCTCCTTATGGTAGAGACTTCATCAATAACCAATCCACCGGTCGTTTTTGTAATGGAAAACTCGCCTCTGACTTCACTGGTATGTAATTTCTCATGCAACTATGCTGTATATACATGGTATTACAAACCGGTGCGAGTGCTGGAATGTACTAATAGCTCTAAGCTAAAAAATTCGTATCATATATTTTTGGTGCAGGTGAGAATCTAGGATTCACCTCATACCCTCCACCGATACTAAGCAAAGAAGCAAATGGAAAGAACCTCTTACTTGGAGCCAATTTTGCGTCCGGTGGCTCTGGATACTATGAGACGACTGCTAAGCTATATGTATGACCAAATTTATGATCCTATTGTACATTATTAAGACAACTTTGTCATGATACCTTTGAGTTCGGTTGCTGGTTGAACATTATAGTATAAAAGTCTAAATCATGTATATGAAATAAGATTATATCATTTACCGTGATATTATAAAATGGGTAGGTTATATAATGGAATAGAACGGGTTTGAGTAACAAGAGTATTATTAAGTATGTCTAAACGGGTTGAGTCGGTTTAGATACTGATTTGTTTTCAATACAAATGCATCTTGAATCTATCTAGTTAACGACTGTATAAACTAGCAACTGAAATTACAACTCTTATGCAAAATTACTGGAAAACCGATGCAGGGTACAATTTCGTTGAGCAAACAGCTTGGGTACTACAAAGAATACCAGAAGAAACTGGCGGACATTGCAGGACAGTCCAATGCGACATCAATTATTACCGGTTCAATATACCTGCTTAGCTCGGGAAGTAGCGATTTTGTACAAAACTATTATGTTAATCCACTCCTCTACAAAGTTTACACTCCTTACCAATTCTCAGACATCCTTATCCAAGCCTATTCTCACTTCATCCAGGTACATACATAATTTCGTCTTTAAAATTACAACCTACAAATACAAGTTGGCATTTGAGATTACAATAATATTTGTATCTATTTTGGTGATTTGGGTGCCACAGGAATTATATAAGCTAGGAGCAAGAAAGATTGGTGTGTCGACGTTACCACCAATTGGTTGCCTACCAGCATCCATAACAATCTTTGGTGAAGATAGCAATGAGTGTGTTGACAAGATGAACAAAGTAGCCGAATACTTTAATAAAAAGCTCAATGCAACATCTCTAACCTTAAAGTCCAAACTCTCGGGACTTAATCTTGTTGTGTTGAATATCTACAAGCCTCTTTATGACCTCACTCAAAAGCCTACTGATTATGGTATACACTAGAAACATATACTTGTGCACACATTGTACATATGCTAATGATTTATTTTGGTGTAGGGTTCTTTGAGGCAAGGAAGGCGTGTTGTGGTACAGGATTGGTGGAGACGTCGTTTCTATGTAACAAAGAGTCACCAGGGACGTGTAAAAACGCTTCAGAATATGTATTTTGGGATGGATTTCATCCATCGGAAGCAGCAAATAAGCTTTTAGCTGATGACTTGCTCGCTGATGGCATCTCTCTTGTATCCTGAATTTATCAAAACGACATTTGTGATGTGTGCAAACCGGAACTATACAATAATCAGAGTACATGCACCCAAATGCCCAATCGGACGCGTGAAAGAATAAATGTTACTTACGTCTTTACCTCCATCATGTAATACTGCACTATCGTCTATATATGGTCGATTCTTGTTATTTTTTGTATGTTGTTCTAATTATTTTCTCTTGTAGTTTTGATGCTTTTGGTCATCAGTCGATATATGTTTCTTTGGGCTTTTCTGTTGTCTGTGCCATTTATCATCGATAATATTGGCTCAAGTACCTTAGTCCGTAACCGCCATTTTTTCTAGGTGGATTTTTCCTTCTTGTTGATGGCTTTTCTTGCGTCACAAAGATGGACGAGTCCACACGAGGATAATCTAGTCGAGTTGATACAACACTGATTAAGTTATAACTTGATTTGATTTAAATATCGACACCAGAACTCGCCTCGAGCTGAATCGATCTTTTATTAAAAATTTAAAAGTACTAAAATACTACATCATGGTTAACATTCCGCTACTCAATACTTTGACTCGGTTCATATACATACACTTAAACCATAAAAGGTGAAATAGTCGTGATAAAGCTCGGGAATTTAACAAGCCGTACAATTTAGTACTCCCTCCGTTCCAAAATTATTGTCTCCCGACAAAAAACACACAGTTTAAGAAAAGTGCATTTATTACTGCTTTCTCTTTATAACTTTTTGACAGAATGACAGTTTTACCCTTAACTAATTAATTAAAGTCTTCTTTAAAGTTTGTAATAATAATTTCAAACAAATATAATATAGTAATCTTGATCAAACTTCCCTATCTATTTTTAGTAGTGGACTATTAAATTGGGACATCCCAAAAAGAAAACGTGGACAATAAAAATGAGACGGAGGGAGTATTTAGGTAGGGGTGGCAATTCGTCCGAGTTGGCAGGTCGGATGTTACGCCCTGGGCAGCGAAAGTCGGAAGAAGGAAAAGAGTGAAGTGTTATGTTCAAGGTAGCGGAAGACATAAAAGGAAAAAGGTTATTGGTCGCGGTAGCGGAAGGCGGTTCGTGATGGGTTGGTGTAACACCCCCAAATAGGGTCGCAGCGGAATAATGTGTGAGGGAGCGTTACATCATAGATCAATAGCACAAGATATGAGAACGACCTCTAAAAGAGCCGTTTAAAATACGATACATTGAATTTATTGAAATTGTTTAATACAAAGTACAACAGCTTAAATTGTTCAACATTTGATAACAAAGAGTTTAGATCATAACAAAAATCCCAAGATGTAATGACTCCAAATCTTTTATGCATGACTCCCCAAAAGAGTATTCCAATGTATCCTTAGCACCTCGTGCCTCATTGACCTGAGAAAACATGTTTTAAAACGTCAACATAAAGTTGGTGAATTCATAGGTTTATGTAAATATAATGTAGGACCGCAAGATTTCCAAGTGTATGATAATGCAACAGATGCAAACATCACAAAGTGTAATTACGTTTCCCTAAGCTCATGACACTGAGGCTCGACATGTATGAATTGCAAAATAAATTGCCTACATTGCCCGTGATAATGTTCTAACCCGCAACATCCGAATCCGACATGGTATACGTCCGTTGTCCGGCAAACCGGCACAGTGAGCGCTACTCACCCGAACGGGGATGTCAATCCCAAATAGATCTATTTATAACATTCGCGCTCACACAAAGTAATTGACAGTTCATGATAATGGGCACAGTGGGTTATCGCTACTTAGGCAAACACGTAATCATGATAAAATGTACACTTGCGTCCAATTTATAAAACGATGCATGTTTCTCACCCCAAAAGTTGTAAATCATTGATATAGTAAAACATGGGGCTATGAACTCACCTTAGTAGGTAGTCCTCCGTGAATAGCAAATATAACAAAGATGGTAAATAAGTGTCACCGCCAAATACCTAAGTAAATACGGCAAGTCTTAGTCTACTAGATTGGGCTAACGACTTCATGTATAATCTACAATAAACTTGCTAGTTTATATAACTATATACTGTTATCACTTGTGTGCTGGTGTACACGCTTATTGTATTCGTTTTCCTCGTTTGCTCTGGGGAAGATGTACAACTATATACTTTTAAGTATACACGGTGTTTAAGTTTAATAATAAATACACATATTTATTATTCGCGTGTCTTTAGTTGTATATCCGTATTATACCACGACTAGTCCGATACCATAAGTGTTTATTTAAGTCACTTAATTATATAAAATACCTTTAGGTTTTCATTATTAGCAAAAACAGTCCCTATACTCTATAAAAACAGAATGTTTACCGTTTACACCCCTAAGTTTCCATGTTGACACGTTTAGTCCCTCCACTTTACAAAAGTTACATTTTAGGTCCTTATGAGTTCCAAACAGTCCCTTAAGTTCAAAAATGTCAAAAATAGTCCCTTAATATTTATAAAAATAGATTTGAGCTCGAATGAGCTTATTTGAGTCTATTAGGCCCGTGGGCACAGTATTTCCTAACCCATAAGTTCACACACTTAGCCCATTAAGGGTTTCCAACTAGTATAGTTTATGTTTTTAACTTCAAATAAGTGTTGCAAACTTAGATAAGCTGTTTCACAATATTGGCTTATCCCATAAGCCAATAAGTTACGATAATGGGCCTTTAGGCCCATTAAGAACCCGGTAAGGGTTTTAAGGGTGTGGGCTTATCCAACATAGGCCCATAAGCATTTAGGGTCTTCAATAAGCCCATAAGTTCTGCCATAGCTTTCTAATAAAGATGTTGGCCAAAAAGCACAAGGCTATTGGGCTGCTGGGCCCGTTAGTGGCTCGTTAGGCCCATTAGTGTTGCGTTAGGGTTTTTGTAACTTGTTTAGCATGTTAAGCACTCTTGTCCTACGTTTAAGCAACTTAATAGAGCTACACTCGTCCCATACGAGTCTTACAACCCATAAGTGGATTAACAAGCTCGTTAGAGTTTGTTGAAGCTCGTTTTGGACACAAGACGTGGCTATGGTTTTGTTAACTCATCTCAATACATCCTAAACAACCCTAGTTCGTATATACTATAGTGTACACATTCTTTATTGAGAAAACCGAGTTGTTAAGTATTATGATACGTGACATGAAAGTGTTTTCATTTCCAAACGAGTTATCAAGCCTCTCGGCTAAATATTTTACGTCCGCATGTTAAGTTCAAACGTCCAAGATTATACATAAGCTTCTTGTTACATGCCTTATGGCTTCTAGTCCACCACACAAGTCATACGTGTTGTATATTATAAGACGTGAACATGGGTTGTGCCATGCAAGGCACGACCCATGCTTAGCTTGTTAACACATGATAACCGTGCCCTATGACACATGAAGAAACATGAAACTTAAACCATGAACGATGGCCAATAGACACTTCCATATGGTCCGTAGCTTCTCTGAAAGGTTAGTATCGTGTGGTGTGTAGTAAACCCGAATGATATAACCCAAATCCTAGCCTAAACCCGAATCCTCCTTGCTTTCAAACCCTTAAACGTATAACCCTAGCTTATAAATCACTAGGTTATACTATAGACCCTTTGTTTATGAGTTGTGGTGTCGTGTTTGTGAAAGTTGTGTCTCGGTTGTGGTATGACCCGAAAACAAGAACAAAGATGATTTTTTTTCTAGGGTGTTATTAAGTGTGTAAGTATGTAAACACTCTTAGTTGTGAGTCTTCATATTTATAGAGAAAATATCTCTATACCACTTCCTAAAACCGTGTCTCCTTTGCTAGAGAGGAGTAGTAGTTTAAGTACATGCTTATGTGGTTTTTAGGGAAGTTTAAGCTTGTTTAAGTACAAGTATTAATGAATTGGGTGATGTACAAGTTAGCAAGAATTTGTTAAGGTTGTATGTGTGGGTGACGAGTTGGCTAAAGATAGAGGGAAAACAAGATACAAATCTTGTATAAGATTTGTTAAGTACATTGCCTTAATTAATCCTATGTTGTACAAGATTTAGCCAAGGGGGGGGGGGATTTGTGTGTTATTTACCCACATGGTCCTTGGGCATGTGAAATGAAGATGAAGGAAAAACAAGGCAAAGTGTGCTAGAGTTTAAGGTTTCCTTAACCTTAAACTAACTAAACATTCATCCTTAAACTAACTATGGTAAGCTATGGGTTAAGGGTACATGTTGTAAGGGTATGTAAGATCTTGTAAGGGATTTACAAGTGATCATCTTCATTCTTAAGTCCTTGGACGCCTAGGATTAATCCTAAGGTATACATGATTAGACAATGTTTAGATACATGAGCTTCTATGTACTTAAGTTAGTTAATAACTAAAAGAATATCAACTTGGTCTCATGTTTGTGTTGTGATTAAGCATAACCGGCCCCATGGCTAGTTAAGACACGAAAACTTATAATATTTTTGTGTTTAAGGTATAAAAGTGGGTAGATTTTTTTCACATAACAAAAAGTTGTTAGATGTATGTGTTTGTTATTAAAAGTGATATTTCCATAAAAAGAAGGGGGAAATGCCTGAATTTTTAGACTTTCTAAATATAAAATGTCTCAAATGCTTTATAATGTAGTATAGATAATCATAACATAGTGTTCGGTCGACTAATATTAACGGAACTTCTTTTACAAAAAACAGAAGTATATGTGATCATCTCCAAATTTGGAGTTGTCTTATGCTAGAAAAAACATAAATTTACAAAAGGTGTGAAGTTGCAGGAACATTCTAACTTTGAGTGTCTTTTGGCATCATACATTGTCCATCTCACAAAAAATAGCGTCGACAACTCTCCTGACTCAGTTTGGCATCAACTGAATTGGGGGTGTTTGATGTACATCTACCCCTAACTCGGGACTAGTTCATATAAAGCCATATGTTTTGAAAAGTAAACTATAACATCTGTAAATCACAAAAGGGCTTTTACTAAGTTGGTACTTATTTCCGAAAAATATATGAGTCCATTGAATTAGTGTGTCCGAAAATAAGTCAAATATTCGAGTCTCGGCTCCTGGCTACTTTAGCTAGTGCTCCAGTGTGTCAGTGTGTTAGGAGAGTTGCTGAAACTACTTTTTGTGAAGTGGATATAAGATCTGAAAACCGAAACACTTATCTTTTATATAATAAAAGAATTACATCATTTCGTAGTTTTCTAACAAATTGAATTTTATGAATATAAAAATTGAACCAATCAGAACATTTGATTTTACCACGTAGGCTAAATCGCGCGATCTAATTGGCTAATAAAAAGTAAAAATTGAATTCTATCTAGTCAAAATTGAAAATTTTCGTGTAGAGAATAAAATTCACCACAAAAGTATACGTGACAAAAATATAAAGATTAAAACTACTAAAAAGCGGGTGTGATTTTATAAACTTCAAAGGTTATACGTAGAGGGTTAGTTATGTAACTTTTATGCTAAACTTATAAGTTACGGGAAAGACAACACATCTAAAATAACCCACATCAACCTCCATCTCCAACCCTAGCATCCCTTCCTGCTACCACCATCTGACCACCACCTGACCTCCACCATTCGCGCACGCATATGGCCATCTGTAGGTAATACCCTATAATCTTCCTTTTAATCGGTTTTTTTTCTTCTTTTTGTAAATTATTGTCAGATTAATTCATTGTTGTTGCCACTTCATCACCGTGTGTGTTAGGTTTACATGATTTGTCGATTTCAGATGATTAATGTGTTGATGATTAATTAAATTGGATTTTTATGATTTTAGGGATGTGTTCTCTGCAGATTTTGATACAGCTAATTCTTTACATGGATTGCCGCCCGAGAAATTTCCTAAGTTCAGTTTAGTTTAAGAATACTAATATTATTGTAAATCTATTTTCTGGATGCAATATGCGCTTTTGGTATACTTTTGTTTTTAAAGTTTCGTATGGAGTTTCCTTAACCTTGTGACATAGCACAAGACAAGTCCAAAGAAGTTAGGCTTCCTAATTCAGTACTAATCCCACTTGATGATCAGAATGTTGAAATTGTTAGTTTAGATGCCTTAATAATTTATCACATTTAGCTTTTCGTGAGAAAAAAAAATATTTGTTACAGCTCAAAAAGGAAAAAAATTGTAGCCTGATTACTTTAAATTGTTTTGATTATTGAGCCTTCAGTTAATGAATTCGATCATATAAGTTAAGAGTGTACATTATTGTTTTGTAGGGAGGCAAAATTTATATGCAAGGTTCTCAATCTAAGTGGCGATCTCTATCCACATTTTTTTAGAATGGCTCAATCCACATTGTCGAGTGAAGTTAAAAGGTGAGCGAGACGGGATATGTATCATTAAGACCCCAGGTGGGATTAGTTTAATTATATAAACAAATTAAAGAATGGATATTGTGCTTTTGGATGCTGTTATTTGCAATCTGCATATCCCCTTTTTTGTTTTTGTTCATATAAATTAGGTGTCACTATATGTCCTCAGATTACAATTCTTCACAGCCATCAAATTTTTTGTTTTTTTGTAAGTGATAATAGTTTATTCTATGTAACAGAGGCTTAGAGACAAAAAGGATGTATAATGGAGTGTTTGGCTTGCGAGTGTTTGGCTTTCTGTTGAGGCATATGTCCATTACAAAAAAAATTGTAATACTAAGCATCAATGAGTTTGATGGTTGTGCTAACCTTTTGTATTGTTCTCATTTGAATGATCAGTCTACAAGCATCATTGAGTTTGTGATCCCTTTAAAGGAGAAAGTTACTACAGTTAACAATTTAGTAGGCAGTGGATGAAAGAATTGCAAGCGATGTTAGGTTTGCTCTCTTTATACCTCTATCATACACTAGAAATCTATTCGTATATATTGCGACTACAATCGTATTGGTATATCTTATGTGGTAAAACATGTATAAATTCTTTAGAGGGATGTCATTACATTGGTGGTAGACACAATATCATTAGACATTGTAAAGGGTGCAACCCTTCGATTACGTTAAATAGCTGATTCGTTATGAGTTTCAAGAAAATTTGTTTATTCGTAGCATGCAAAGCGCTTTGTGTTTTGTTGTTGCGCATCCCGTTGTTTATTTGAGCAAGTTGGATACATATGTAATTAGTTTTTAGGATTAGTTGCACACGAATATAATGCATTTGTGATTTAACTACAGTTTACCATAAAGCCATTAGTTAGGTTTTAGGATTACTTACGCAAAATAAAACATAAAAATATTCATTAAATTAGTTTTATGTTAAGATCAAATTACAGTGTGTGCACAGTTACATGATAACCCGAATAGGGAAAACCTCATCCGCTTTTCTTAGGGGTGTTTGGGATTGCATATATCAAGGTTATGCTTATGGTTGATAGTCACTTTAAAGTAAAAATTCACTAGCCTCTAAGTCATTACCATTACGGGTTTTGAACAAGTCAATGACCCTAAAATATTCAATTCCCATAATTTGTCAATTTAAAGCCCGAAACAGCTTAACTGTCCCTAATTTAATCACGTAATCTGTTGGTGGTTCTAATTTTTCATGTTTTGCAATAATTAATTCCAGAATGCAAATCCAAACACCTCAAAATAAATAACTTTTTGAAGTGACAATGAGCCATAAGCATAATCTGGATCTATCCAATCCCAAAAACTCTTTTACGATGGGTGATATGTAAACAGTGATGAACTGAAGGGTACCACAAACAGCGCAACACATATGTTTATATTAATATTAAATTAAACTTTGATGTCTGAATAAAATTAGGACTCTTAAGAATGATTCGTCAGAGTTTGACTGCGATCTTTTTCCTAAGGTCATGTTATAAAAGATTAGCCAATATGTGATATGGTCCTAAGTTACACCTTCACAACTCTAATTAGTGCATTGTCCTAAAAAATTATATTCAAGTCTATTGATGTTTAATTGTTAGAAGAATCTCATAATTTACATTTCAGATATTGGTGACTTAATGATTTATTATCCACTAATATTATATAGCAGCTGCAAATAGTAGTATGTTCATATGTGTATTGGTGTGTAGATGCATCTACCCTTACAATAAAACAGACATGATATACACATGCTTAAGAAAAGTCGATGTATTATCCGAACATATATTATTAATGACTTGGTCTAAGAAATATATATTCTATCTGGTGTTGCAGGTTTTTCATTTCACATGAAGTTACGAAGCTCGAAGCCACATAATGAAAGCAGTGAGAATATGGAAATTGAAAAACTTTCACAATGTCGAACTCCTAGCTTAGATACCAAGCTCATATGCGGTATACACTTTATTTGGTGTTATATTAGCATTATGTGTTATGATGTTTTATTACGGCACAGATGGGCGGGTCGTATGGGTATTGTGACGTATCAAAACGTATTTAACCTCAAATTATTCATTTTTAATTCCATGTTACGGATCAACCCAACACGACCCGACCTAACCCGTTTGACATGTTTCTAATTTTTCAAAGTGATCTGTGACTTGAGTCCAGTTTATGCTCAAGGCATGCCTGGCCCATGAGGTGATCCGGTTGAACAAAATATAAATATACTATATCTTTATGTATGCATTTGTCATTATATTAAATACCAAACCACATGAATATGAGCAATGCTACACCAATGAGTTCCCGTCATCCAAACAAACAGAACTAATAAATAGAGGATCAAATTTATAGTCAAATTGTAAATTCATATAATGTTTATGAGCTAATGTTGGATTTGTCTCCAGGTAATTTGTTTGATGTAGAGTTGTTTTTCTTCGTGAACAATGTTTGTCTTTGGTAACAATAAGTTCACATATTGATTTTTTGTTTATCAATAGGCTATTGGCAGTCATCAGTTTTCTTACTTAACTCCTGAGTCCTAACATTTTTATACAGATATCCGTGTTTTGATCATAGATAATAAAAATATTAGAAGGCCATATGTTCAAATGTGACTCTTGGAACTTTATATTCTAATTTTTGATTCGAATGCACTTTGAAGAATTCTATATCTAGAGGGTGTTTGACTAAGCTACTTTCAGGTGCCTAATGATCCTATGGTAAAAATGGGACTACATGTCCTTGAAATAGGGTGATTCTACAAGTTCATTTATCCTGAAGCGTGGTATGAAAAGTGAAGTGGCAAAATGGTTCAAGACAACAACTTCTGAAGTCATATGTACAATGCATCCAGTATAAGATGTATAAACATGAAAAGAAAGAGTTGATGGATGTTGTATTTTGTTGGTGATGAGTTTTCAATATATTAGCCAAATTGTTTTTTAATTATTGTTGTGTCTGATAAATTTTTATTAATGTAACTATTTATATACAAAATGGCATGAAAAAAAAACTATAATATTGAAATTGTTGATATTTTATAAAAGAATCAAATATCAACAAACCCATGAATGAACTTAAAAAAAACAACACAAAATCCACTTTAAGATCACAATAAAAAATAATATTTATTAAAATGTTGAAGCCTCGTGCATGCACGGGTATTAAAACTAGTACTAACAATCATAAGTACATTAGTTCCATTACAGGGAATAAAGGTTTTTGATACAAATGTTTAATTATGAAAAATTTAAACAACCGTTATTTAAAACTTTACACCTTTTTTAGGCTGCTAAACTGTTATGATCCATTCCTACTATGGACACGTGGCAGCCAACCAGGGGCGTTTACATGCAGAGTTTGACCCGTCAACATTCCAACCGAATCTCCCGCCCATTTACCCTATAAATAGTCATTACCTCTCATTTGTCATTTCTCATGTTTTTGAACTTGTAATCCTTCTCTCTAAACTCTTGTAATCTTTCAACTTCATCAATCCATAACAATCATTCCATTCATTCCATTAATTCACAATTTCGAATCAAGTTCTTAGCTCTTTGATTCCTGGTTGTGTAATTAGCCCTATCATTTCTATCTTTGTTATAATATGTGCCTTACAATTGGTATCAGAGCCTCTTTCCTAGCAAGAAGGAGCTCAAATCCACCATTGTCTCTGTTACAAATCGGTTACGGTTGTTAGAAGTTGTTACAACCACCCAAATTCTCGGTTATAGTCTGGTCAAATTTCTGTCAAGCTTCTTCCATTAGAGCACAAGGTACCATAACTTGGTAACACCAAGTTTTGGGCCGCCACGTCAGCTTTTTCACATTCACATTCATATTCAAAAAAACCCAGGTAACCATAACTCAATAACATCACTTTTTGGGACCCACTATTTTATTTTTTTTCATCACTTTTAAAACTAAATTAATTCATTTTCATTCATTAAAAATTAAAATTACAATTACAATTCCTAAAAAAAATAAACAACCGGAAATAAAAAAAATTACACAAACTTAAAACTAAAACATTCGAATTTTATTAAAAAA
>BQNB010161568.1:0-14667 GCA_026074375.1 Tanacetum coccineum
GTCCAAGAGTTAGGAGAAAACTCGGGCGACAAGCGGAAATGGAATGGAAACCACTACACCCACAACCCCAACAACACCAATAACACTAGCAACCTCAACCCGAACAAACGCCCAGAGATAGCAAGGGTATTTACAGCCGGGCAAGGTTCTTATGCTGGCAAGTTACCTCACTGCGGAAAGTGTGGACGACACCACATTTACGCATGCCCTCCTGCTTGTTACAACTGTGGAAAGGCAGGACATAAGGCCAAAGACTGCCGAGCTCTACCTCGTCCCGCCAAACCAAAGAGGACCAGGAAGCCAAGAGGCCAGGAAGCGATGTACACTTTATATCGGATGTGGCGAAAAGGACATTACAAAAACAAGTGTCCAAACAATGGGAATCAAGGCGGTGGGAATCAAATTCGAGGCAACCCGCAAAACCCTCAGAACAATCAGAGGCAGAATCAAGGGAACCCTAAGGTGAATAACCAAGCATTAACTAGTACTCATGGAGGACACAGGGCACCTAGCAGAGTATACACTATGTGCTGAAGCAACAGTGAAAGATAACAATGTGGTGAATGGTACATTCCTGATCAATAATGTCTATGCTTCAGTACTATTTGACACTGGTACGGATAAAGCAGTTGTGTTGTATATTCTTTCATAAATATATAGACATCCCTCCTAGCTAACACCCTTAGATACTAATTATAGTGTGGAGCTAGCCGATGGCAAGTCACTAACCACAAATACTATTTTAAGAGGGTGTACTCTTAACTTGCAAAATCACTTGTTCGAAATCGACTTACTCCCTATAGAACTAGGAAGTTTTACGTCTCATCAGAATGGTTTGGATCGCCAACATCGCTCAGAAGTTGTGTGTTATTAGAATACATTCGTTTTTCTTATAGAAAACGATATGCTAATCATACAAGGCGAAAGGAGCGGAATTAAAAGCGAATCGAGATTAGAAGTCATCTCGAGTAACAGGACACAAAAATACATCGATCAAGGATGTCAAGTGTTCTTGATTCAAATGATGAAGGAAGAGAAAACCAAAACTTCAGAGAGGCGAATTGAAGATGTGCCTGTATTTCCTTGGAGTTCGTGATAAGATCAAATCAATCAAGATTAATTGCCATCAATCACATTAACTTCGTATCTTTGACTGATTACCAGCTGGGCATACGGCATATAGGTGAAGAGTGATACACTGGATCGGGAATTGATCATTACACGTATTCTTGTGATGAGCTGGCGCTGATACGTCGTATCTTCTTTGGTGGATACGGCGTATGGTAGCATATAACATTTTTCTTCAAATGTCTTCGTTTTAGTTCCAGAATTGCGCCTTTTAGCTTTGTCTTCACAAGTTACTTCATAATTACTGCAATAATAAACTTTAAGCAATTAAGTACCAATATCTTGCAATAATTATATAAAAGTAGGTAAAATGTATGGGATAAATAATGGTAAAATGTGAAGTTATTTGATGATATTAAATATCCCTCCACTTGAATCCTACTTGTCCTCAAGTAGACTTTAGAAAGGTTTTGAAAATGTATCCCAACCGAGGTTAAGGATTTTTTCCGTTAAGCATTTTTCTGTTCTAACCACCTGTACAAAACCAAGCACTTCACAAAATATGGGAATAAAAACACTTAGATCACTCAACTAATCTAGGGTGTAACATTTAAGTAGTATGCTCATTTGCTCGGTCGTGATTAGGTTCGTATCATAGGCTTGGCAAGGATACACATCTCCACCTCTAAAGATAAGGAGTAACAAGTCAAAAGGTAAATTAGGTATTTATAAATAGGCTTGGGTTTAATCATTCTTTTAAGGATGAAGAATGATATAGGGTATGGATCTTCTGACTTTCACCAAAGGTCGTCGTCAAACAAGGCAGCTGAGACATGCATACATGGCCGTAATGACGGAATTTACATCCACGCTTGTACACATCCTCATTCGAGTAGATCCTAAGGTTAGTTATCAGGAAAGGGAAGTAAAATGGTTGTTAAATAAAATATACAAAATAAATAGATTAAAGGCAACAAATATGGTGCGGTTACTAGTAACTTTCCCGACCGTTCCTTGACAAAAACTCAAACATATGAACAAACGCCTCGATCATAGAAATGACAAATACAACCTAAGTTGGCGTTCCCATAACAATCAACTTCCCTTACATCCCGAATTTTACATACTTTACAAAATAAGTGGTGATATCGGCCACTTTTACAATACTTTACATCGTTGATTTTTGCACCTATCAATGAATAATCGATCCTTTTAAATAATCTTTTCGGTATAAGCTCAATGAACCGACTATCTTTTTTTTCTCTTTTTTTGCCAACAATACATCATAAATATCGGTGTAATTCGCCGTCTTCACTATCATCATTTATCCGGCTGATTCTTCCTTTTAACTTTTCTTCTTCGGACATAACATATAATCGTGAAAGTAGCAAAATACATGAGCTACAAAATATTCCCATTGCATTGTTCAATTTTCTCAACCTTTACAGAGATAGAGAAATTTCACTTTGACGCAGGAACTACAATACTTTACACGAAAGCAACTAGCAACATTGATTAACATAGGCTTTAATCTACCCGGTAGGCTAAGGTGTAAATGTGGTTCCTTAAACTGAATGGATCTTTGCAGCCTATAAAGGATGATAGCCTGGATGTATAAATACAACAGACTATGTAGAAACAATGACTTGAATACAATATGTTAATGCGGAATCTTAACACAAGTACTAAGAAGAATAATGATTTAACAGAATAACAACTTTGTTGAAAATGTTCTTGATAGTTATAGATTGCTAACTATGATATGTTATTTGATTTGTAATTGTCTATTTCATATATTGTAATTGTCTATTTCATATATTGTCTAACTATGTCAATAGTTATCCTTTTATAGATCAAGGATAACCCTAAAAGTCTTACATGACTTTCTGACAAATATCTCACAAATATCTTTTAAATATCTTCTTATCGGTACTAACTATTTTACTACTAACGGTACTAACTAACTAACAGTACTAATACTTTGTACTGTCGGTACTAAGTATAACTGTCAGTACTAACTATTGTACTGTCGGTACTAAGTTAATAAAACATTAATCCTAACATACAATATCGTACATTTACACGTCCATATATGTCTTTTGCAGTTCACCATATTTGCCTTTATATGCATGATCCGAGGGAGCCGCACTTTGCTGCACTCAAACGTATCTTGCGATATGTTTAGGGGACTGTGGATTTTGGTCTCCAGTTGTACGTTTCCGCTACTACTTCTCTGGTTGGTTATACATATTTTAATTGGGCAGGTTGCCCATCCACACGTAGGTCTACATTACTATTACATTAATAAACTTCTCTAGTGTATCGAAGTGTTAGTTTAAGCATACACTTTGGTATACATACAATTGGTCTCTATCTTTGTTATTTTGGATTCTTCCTAAGGTAACAACTCTTTTACTACGTAATGAATCGATCTAGGCGTGGGAATCAAAACAAGTGGTATCAGAGGCCTGTGCTTATGAGAAACTTGGATCTGGTGGAAAATGGAGTTAGATAAATTCTCAGAACAATTGCGTTGGCAAAAGCTTCCCATTCTCAAACTAGGAGAGTATGAGATGTGGGAAATCAGAATCAAGCAGTACTTTCAGATCCAAGATTATGCATTATGGGAGGTAATAGAAAATGGGAATTCTTAGGTACCTATTCCTGTTACAACACCAGAATCAGGTCCAATCAACAGCATTGATAGATGACTGTTGCCCTCTCTAATGAAAGAAAAAATTTGCAAGAAGAATGATGTTCAAAGCCAGAATCTGCTCCTCATGGCACTCCCAAAATGAACATCAGCTTACCTTTAACAGAATGTATGTTTGCTACAATCTATGTTTCATAGCTATAGAAGCTTGCTTTGGAGGAATGATGCAACAAAGAAGACTCAGAAGGCCTTACTGAGCTTAACAGTATGAAACTTTCTAATGATACAAGCTCAGGAATATCACTTGATTCTATCTTTAACAGGCTTCAAAAGCAAGCCTGTTAGTAGATTGGCAATTCTGGGTGTAGTTACTCCTCCAGAAGATCTAAATGTTAAATTTTTGAGGAGCTTACCTTCTGAGTGGGATACTCATGTGGTAGTCTGGATGAACAAACCCGACTTTGAAACTATGGGTTTGGATGATTTGTACAACAATTTTAAAATTGTTGAACAAAAGGTTAAGAGAACTGTTGCTGCTAATAATGATGATAAGAACTTGGCATTTCTAACCACTTCCAGTCCAAGCAGTACTAATACAATTAATACTGTTAACACTGGAGTTAGTACTGGCACCACCAAGGTTAACACTGCTAGTACGAAAACTAGTACTGCTAGTTTTAGTGATGCCATAGTTTATGCCTTTTTGTCCACTCAACCACAAGGGTCTCAACTAGTTCATGAAGATCTTGAGCAAATTCATGATGATGATTTGGAAGAAATGGATCTAAAGTGGAATATGGCACTGCTAAGCATGAGGGCAAGAAAGTTCTATCAGAGAACTGGAAGGAAGATCATCATTGATGGAAGTAGTACTGCTGGATATGATAAATCAAAAGTAGAATGTTTCAACTGTCATAAAATGGGACATTTTGCCAGAGAATGCAGAGCACCAAGAAGTAAAGACAACAGAAATTGGAATCAAGGAAGCTCATCAAAGGCAGTAAGGATTGAAGATGCTTCTGAAAAGGCAATGTGTGCTATAGATGGTGCTGGATTTGATTGGAGTGACATGGAAGAGGATGAAATTCAAGCAAACATGGCTCTCATGGCATTCACGGATTCTTCCACGGTAACAAACACTTTACTACGTAAAGAATCGATCAAGGCGTGGGATCAACATCTTTCATGGTGGAAGAATAATGAGAGACTCAACAATGTGGTGACTCAATAACACTTGAAGATTGAATATCTTCTTTATGTTTTTCACTTTCTAGAAAGTGAAGTTTTGCGAAGGATTGACATTTGCATTTTGCAAATTACTTAAATATTTCGGATGAAATAATTAAGTTGTCAAGGGATATAGGAGGAATTCTAATAGTAACAAGACTATTAGAAGAGAGAAGAAATGTTTAGAAGTGAGAAGAAACGTTAGAGATGAGGAGACTTATTAGAAGTGAAAAGGAACGTTTAGAAGTGAGAAGAAACTTTAGAAGTAGCAAGACTATCAGAAGTGAAACGACTACTAGAAGAGAGAAGAAACGTTTAGGAGTGAGAAGAATAGTCTATGAATTTGAGACAAGACGTATGCGAGATGTGAGGACCATGGTTTGTATGTGAGGGGATTTATTGTGAAGTGATGGATTGTAAGTCTATCAATATACTCTTGTTGGACCAAACTTAACACCCAAATTTGACCCGACTCAAATTTACTCGAACCCGACCAACCCGACCCGTCTACCACCCCTAATTGTGAGCTAGCAACTGTTTTTTTTTTAATAAAATGTTGACATGTAATAGCAGGTGTAGTCAAAATGTATAAAACAACTCATAAATGATACGCTGCTAATGCTTCCTAAAAAAGGATAAAGCCGCTTCCTGCTTACGAAACGCGCACTAGAAATCACAACACTCAACGCTCACCGCTCTTTAAATGCTCTAAACGCTGATCCGAACACATCCAAAATCAACTTTTTTTTCAATGAAATGGCAATTTGTCTTATTATCACTCACTCACACATTTGTCATGACTAGAATCTTTTTCCATTTTACACATTTCTTCTTCCTTGTTTCTCAAAAGCTAGCAAAAAGATCATTCATTTCTTGAGGTAGAAGAAGAAAAAAAAGTTTGTTTGTTTTTTTCACCTTACTCTATATACTCTTGTTGGACCAAACTTAACACGCGAATTTGACCCGACTCAAATTTACACGAACCCGACCAACTCGGCCCGACTACCACCCCTATCTCTGAGCTAGTAACTGTTTTTTTAATAAAAGATTGACAATGTAGTAGCAGGTATGTAGTCATAATGTGTAAAACAACTCATAAATGATACGCTTCTAAATGCTACTTCATAGAGCGTCGGAAAATGAGTTTTCCTAAAAAAAGATAAAGCCTCTTGCTCCTTACGAAACGAGCACTAGAAATCACAAGACTCGACGCTCTTTAAATGCTATAAACACTGATCCGAACACACCCAAAATCAAGTTTTTTTCAATTAAATGGCTATTTTGTCTTATTATCATTCACTCACACACTTGTCATGACTAGAATCTTTTTCCATTTTACACATTTCTTCTTCCTTGTTTCTCAAAAGCAAGAAAGAAAATCATTCATTTCTTGAGGTAGAAGTAGAAAAAAAGGTTTGTTTGTTTTTTTTCACCTTACTCTATATACTCTTGTTGGACCAAACCTAACACCCAAACTTGACCCGACTCAAATTTACTCGAACCCGACCAACCCAACCCGACTACCACCCCTAACTGTGAGCTAGCAACTGTTTTTTAATAAAACGTTGACAATATAGTAGCAGGTGTAGTCATAATGTGTAAAATAACTCATAATTAAATACGCTGCTAAATGCTACTTCATAGAACGTCGGAAAATGAGCTTTCCTAAAAAAGGATAAAGCCGCTTCCTGCTTACGAAACGTGCACAAGAAATCACAACACTCAACGCTCACCGCTCTTTAAATGCTCTAAACACTGATCCGAACACACCTAAAATCAACTTTTTTTCAATGAAATGGCTATTTTGTCTTATTATCACTCACTGACACACTTGTCATGACTAGAATCTTTTTATATTATACATATTTCTTCTTCCTTGTTTCATAAAAGCAAGCAAGAAGATCATTCATTTCTTGAGGTAGAAGAAGAAGAAGAAAAGGTTTGATTGTTTTCTTCACTTTACTCTATATACTCTTGTTGGACCAAACTTAACACCCAAATTTGACCCGACTCAAATTTACTCGACCCGACCAACCCGACCCGACTAACACCCCTAACTGTTTTTTTAATAAAACGTTGACAATGTAGTAGCAGGTGTTGTCATAATGTGTAAATTAACTCATAAATGATACGCTGTAAATGCTACTTTATAGAGCGTCAGAAAATGAGCTTTCTTAAAAAAGATAAAACCACTTACTGCTTACAAAACGAGCATTATAAATCAACATTCGATGCTCACCGCTTTTTAACGCTCTATACGCTCTGCGCCAAACACACACAAAACCAACCCTTTTTCTAATGAAATGGCTATTTTGTCTTATTATCATCACTCACACACACATTTTTGTCATGACTAGAATCTTTTTTCATATTACACATTCATGCTTCCTTGTTTCTCAAAAGCAAGCAAGAAGAGCATTCATTTCTTGTTTCTTGAAATAGAAGAAGAAGAAGAAGAAAATGTTTGTTTGTTTTCTTCCCCTTATATACTCATGTTAACCAAAATGTTTTTTTATTGTTTATTACAACTATAGTTATTAACAACATAACCACATTTTGGTCTTATTTATTTGAGCTAATAAATAAAGACAAGCACTAAGTATGTTGGACCAAACGTAACACCAACATTTTTATTTATTTGTTTGTTACTTAACATTTTTATTAAACGCACCTTAAACCCTAACCGCTGGATTTTAACAATATTTAACCCCTTTTATAACTATCTTGTTACTATTGTTTGTGAATGTGACCATCAAACAATAAGTTGCTACATTTGTGACAAAGGGTTTAAGGAGGTGTTTGTTTAACAGTTTAAACTTATATTATTTTGGCTTAAATTTTTGTCTTTATTTTTTGACTTACGCCGTATATAAGCTTGTTATATCGTAAGAAGCTTTTATAAGCCCATAAGTCTCAAAATAAAGCTAGAAAACTAAGACTTAAAAACTATAAGCCGAAATTATATCAGCTCATAAGCCCACATATAAGCATAAATTTGTTTATGCTTATATGTGGGCTTATGAGCTGTGTTTGTTTATGCTTATATGTGGGCTTATGAGCCTTTTTGATTTCGGCTTATATTTCATAAGCCCGAGTTTCTGACTTATTTTGAGAGTTATGGGCTTATTTAAGCTTGTTGTATCTTAATAAACTTATATAAGACCATAAGTCTCAAAATAAGCCGGAAAATCAGAGCTTATGAAATATAGCCGAGATCAAATAAGCTTATAAGCCTGCATATAAGCTTAAACAAACACCCTAAGTATTAATGTTGGAGACATTTGTGACCTAGGTGGACATGTGGCATAGATGTGTGAAAAATTGCCGTTAAAACAAGTGGAACTTTTATTGTCTAAATCATTATATTGATTCCAGGCTATTATTTCTTACATGTAGAGAATCGAGAAAGTGCAACATGACTTCAACTTATTTGGTGATTTTTATGAAGAAGAAACTGAAGCTCGGAGCCAGGACAGACCTTCGTCCCCAGCTGGTAGCTCTGTCCCATGCTCAAGTAACTATGAATCTGAAATGCATAAGAATATGGACGACAAGGGAAATGCAAATGAGGATGAGGATGAGAATGTTACGCCATGTTTATCTCAGATTGATATAGTCTCCTCTTCCAATGGTGAAGTCAAATTGGCCTTGGCTATTTGTAAACCTTCTCTTGGATTCCGTGTTCCAAGTCTTGATGCAGTCATGAAGTTAGTTGAGGAAAAGTATCGAGAAAAGTTCCAAGGTCTTGGAGTTGAATTCACTCTGTCTGAGCTTTTAAAAGAAATATGTGAATGTTTCGTGGAACAAGGGAATGTGTCCGATGGTAGCAACCAAAGTCCGGTTCAAACTTTTGAAAACCTTACGGAAGCTGAGAAGCAATGTGGTCAGTTAAGCTTGTCAAATGCGCCTTTTGATCACACTGATGCTCCAGACCCGATTCCAAGATATGTGGTGTCAAGTCCCTTCACTAATGTTTATGTTGTTAATGGTAACAACCAAAGTCTGGTTCAAACTTTTGAAAACCTTATGGAAGCTGAGACGCAATGTGGTCAGTTAAGCTTGTCAACAACGCCTTCTGATCATACTGATGCCCCAGTCCGATTCTTATGTTATGGGTCAAGGGGCGCCTACATCGCTAATACTGGTCTGATTTTTTAATGAAAATGTGTCGATGGTACAAACCATGTCTGGTTCAAAACTTTTTGAAAATTATGGGAAGCTGAGACGCAATGTGGTCAGTTAAGCTTGTCAAATGCGCCTTTTGATGACACTGATGCTCCAGTCCGGGATCCTAGATATGTGGAACAAGGGAATGTGTCCGATGGTAACAACCAAAGTCTGGTTCAAACTTTTGAAAACCTTATGGAAGCTGAGGCGCAATGTGGTCAGTTAAGCTTGTCAACAACGCCTTCTGATCACACTGATGCTCCAGTCCCGATTCCTAGATATGTGGAACAAGGGAATGTATCAGATGGTAGCAACCAAAGTCTGGTTCAAACTTTTGAAAACCTTATGGAAGCTGAGAAGCAATGTGGTCAGTTAAGCTTGTCAAATGCGCCTTCTGATCACACTGACGCTCCAGTCCCGATTCCAAGATATGTGGTGTCAAGTCCATTCACTAATGTTCATGTTGTTAATGGTGTCTACTCCGATGTTTTCAATCAAACCTTTAGGAAGCAAAATATGCCTGTAGTCGATAATTTATCTGATTCTACTAGTTTGACTTCATGTCTGAAAGATGACTTCTTACAAAGAGGAATTCAAGCAAATTTGCAGGTTAGTACTATATTGTAACACGTACTGCATCGTCTCCACAAGCCAAATACTAAAATTTTTCTGTATTTTGCAGGTTTTTATGACTGCTGAAGGAAAGGGATGGGGACTTAGAACGCTTGAGGACTTGCCGAAAGGGACTTTTGTTTGTGAGTATGTTGGAGAATTTGTGTCAAATACCGAGTTATTCGAGCAAAATGAACAAAACACGGATGAAAAGCATACATATCATGTCTTATTGGATGAAGGTTTCTTAAAGAATGAAGAGGCCCTTTGTTTGGATGCCACGTCTCTCGGAAATGTCGCACGCTTCATTAACCATAGGTATGCATTCTTTTTGCATATAGCATTTTACAACTTTTATGGTTAAGGATCTTTCTCCTAGGTTTATGGATAATAACTATTGCCGGTTTTTAATATTCATTGACCGAATGCTTTTCTGATAGATGTGAAGATGCTAACCTGGTTGTGATCCCTGTTGAGGTGAGTCACCGGATCAATTCGTTATTTTGGATAACTTGTTTCATTTGATTTTTTTTTTGGGGGTGTTTGGACAAGCTTATTGTAAGTGCTTAATAGCTTGTTGTAGCTTGGAAAAGCTATTAAGCACTTTGAAGGTGCTTGTTTAATCTTATGTCAAAAGACTTGTATCATTTTTTTAAGCGTAATCCCTTGGCTTATAAGAATAAGCTTTACCCAAACACCCCCTTAGTTTCGTTTTACTGTGGTCGTCTTTGTTTCCATGGTTTTTGTACTGGTATAAGTTTTTTTTTTGCATTTGCAGCATGGTTTTTTCACGTCCAGAGATGTGAAGGCTATGGAGGAGTTAACTTGGGTAAGTAATCATGAGCCATGGCCTGTTAAACTAACGAGTTTTAAGGTTAAGCAGGTGTGTTTAATGTTTTGAGAATTGATGCAGGACTATGGGATCGATTTCGATGATGATAGTCATCCAGTGAAGGCATTCCATTGCAAATGCGGAAGTAGAAACTGTAGGCAAACCAAACACAAAAACGTAAGTAAACATTTTATTGTCGTTGCACATTCCTTGATAAAAAATATTACACTCCATGTTTTAAAGTGTTACACCAATAAGAGATAAGCATTGCTTAAGTATTACCGCTCTAAAAAGTGACTAATCCTGCAGACCAAATATATACTTAAGATGTGCTGACAGTGTGTTTTATGCAATGGCACAGGAGGCAAACATGCGTATGACAAAAAAACTTAACGGTAAGGGATTTGTAGGAAGGAGAACAAGAACGGAGTGACTGCCTTCTTGGTACGCTGAGAAAGTATACTGCGTTGGCAATGTAGATGTTGCAGTTCGCACGCTACTTTAGGTTTTGCTAAAACTATATGATATGATTGTAGGTATGATTAAATACCCCTGAACGACGTGATGCTAGCTAGTCTAAATCATAGTACTGCATCATATGAGTTGAACTCGAAACTTAGCTATGGTTTGATGATCTGAATTATTATATGTTAATTATCTCGTTTTTTATGTTTTTAGCAATATAGGTCTTGAGTATGTGAACCTTTGTTTTCGTTCTTTGTGGTTCTTCATACCAGTTTGCAGGTGTTTTTAAGTTTGAATTTGATATCAAGGGTTCTCTTTATTGTATACTCTCGCATCTTTTACTGACATATACTTGACGAAATTAGCAGAAGCCGGAACTTATTATTGTAAAATGACATAAAAAACATCATATATTATATTTTTGGAAAAAGTATTCAAGTTATTTGACTAATTATAACTTCTACTTGGTTCTAAAAGCTCCTTTTAATTAGTTTGAGTTGTAATAGCTTATTATGACAAGCTCACACTAAGTGTGTAACAGGCGCACGAAGACACATGCTTTGGCACAAAGGACGTGTGCTTCTTATTACACGCAATCCCAAACGACGCGTCTTACATAGATTTGGAGCACAATTCGGTTGGTCAGACGACCAACTTTTGTGTGTATAAACGTATATATGAGTGTATTATAAGGTATATTTGTGTTTAAATGTTGTATATTTTGATGGTGTTGAAAAGCTGATATGCCACTGAGTTAACAATGATGATCGCTTCATCCAGCCTCATAAATGAAGCCCCAATTGAGCTTAACCTTTTTCGAACTTGCTGTAAGTTTTATTTAGGGTAAATTACAAATTTCGTCCTTAAAGTTTGCGATTTTCGCCAACGAAGCCAAGTTTGTATATCATACGTCTCTGAAGTATTGTTTGCCAATCATGTTCACCGAAGCCAAGTTTGTGTTAGGTAGCAAGCAAGGGCTAAAACAAGCCAAGGCGCGCGCGAGGCTGTCAGTGCTCGAGCTCGACTCGTTTATATTTTAGAAAGCTCGAGCTTGGCTCGTTTCGAGCTTTATAATTTGAGATCGAGCTCGGCTCGTTGTATTATATATAAAGCTCGAGCTTGGTTTTTTTGTGATACGCTTATAAAAAATATATCTTGGCTTCTCGAGCTTACTTGTCCGAGCTTGTTTATCTAAAGCTCGTTTACTAAAGCTAGTTTAGGCTCGCGAGCCTTGTTGAGCTTTGTATATAAAGCTCGGACTCGATTATTAAATGAGCTCCAATTTAGGCCCGAGCTTGTTTAGGCTCGACTTGTTCGAATTTTTTATCAATCTAATCTCGAGTTTAATGAGCAGCTCGGCTCGTTTCCATTAGCAAATATTGGCTGGACCCTTGGATTCTGTCTTGGGCCATCACAAAACACTTCCCACAGGCCGGAAACGTATATTCAATTTAAATTGATAAACCGAATTCCATACTCGGTCTCATAGATACATATAGAATTATGCGGAAAGCCGTATTTGATAAAAGTCGTACGTGTTTGATTCCTTTTTAGTGTAAAACTGGGGTTGTTTGTGTTATGTTATAAGAATGTTATTATGGGTGGTATTTTTAAGGTGAGTAAAGTGCATAATACATTCTTGTGTTTTCCAAAAAGACTGTCTCACATCCCTGCCCTTTACTTCGCTCAATTTCATCCATTCGTTAGTAAAATATTTTGTCAGTTAAATGGGAAAAAGTTAGGCAAAAATACATCCCTGTGGTTTGCAAAAGGTCTGTCTCACATCCTCACGTGACCAGCATTTTACTAACGGAGGGATGAAAATTTAGCGAAGTATGGACCATGGACGTGAGACGGTCTTTTTGAAAACCACAAGTATGTATTATGCACTTTACTCTTTTAAAGTTTTGTGTTATAGAAGTTTTAAAAAGGTAAAACCTGACGTGACGAGTCTATAACTTGACGGATAACACTCGATGCACCCAACACTTTAAGTAGACAAGTAGTGATTGGACCTTGTTTTGGTCCATTTCTCTGCTCAACTAAAAAGCCCAATAAAAGCCCATCTCAGAAACCCTAGCAAGCAAAACACAATCATAAATACAGACGGCAGACACTAAACCCTAGCTCATCATTCATAGCATCTTCACATGTTCATACGAGAGGTTAGTTAGTTTTAAGCTCATTTATATTATATTTTTTCATGGGTTTTTTATACTACCACAACAAACTCTAAAAGCATCTTCATGGTTTATAAACAGGAAGAGGTGGATCAGCATTCGGGAACATGTTTCAGGATGATCACTGGGTCTACAGTGGCAGAACAGTGAACTGTGCAGAAAACACAGGAGCAAAATCTTTACATAATATCAGTCAAAGGTATCAAAGGTCGTTTGAACAGGCTTCCTTCTGCTTGTGTTGGTGACATGGTTATGGCAACTGTTAAGAAAGGTAAACCTGATTTGAGGAAGAAGGTTATGCCTGCTGTCATTGTTAGGCAGAGGAAGCCTTGGAGACGAAA
This sequence comes from Tanacetum coccineum, assembly GCA_026074375.1. Classification (NCBI taxonomy): domain Eukaryota; kingdom Viridiplantae; phylum Streptophyta; class Magnoliopsida; order Asterales; family Asteraceae; genus Tanacetum; species Tanacetum coccineum. The sequence goes on from BQNB010161568.1 coordinate 13,546, forward strand.
GGATGGTGTCTTCATGTACTTCGAAGGTATATCATACTTTCTTATGTTTGTGTTTGTATCTTCTTTAGGAAAACATGTTTTTTTTTTTTATGTTTTTGGTTTGTCTTATAAATGTGCTATTGCATTGGTGTTGAGTAAAGTTAGATGGATTATTATTTGGTCATCTTGTAAGCTTACTTGAAATTATTAGCTTATAAAGTGTATAGACTGACCAAAATGAGCTTATGAGTATAGCAAGTTCTTAAAAAGTCTGTTAAATAAGCTTATTTGATGGGCTTTTTTGGAAATTTGTTATGCTCGTTAGCATATTTTTGTGCACTTATGACTTTATTTACTTGCTTATGAGCTTATAAGTTTTATAGGGTCGGTTTTTATGTTTTTCTTTTGTGTTATAAGTGTAATGTGTTAGCTGTTATTGCCGGTTCTTTTGCTAGATGTTTGTTAGGTATTTGTTGCATTTAAAGATTACTGTGTTATTAGCTTATAAAGTGTATAGAAGTGGATAAACTTGTAAGCTGACCAAAATGAGCTTATGAGTATAGCAAGTTCTTAAAAAGTCTGTTAAATAAGCTTATTTGATGGGCTTTTTTGGAAATTTGTTAAGCTCGTTAGCATATTTTTGTGCACTTATGACTTTATTTACTTGCTTATGAGCTTATAAGTTTTATAGGGTCGGTTTTTATGTTTTTCTTCTGTGTTATAAGTGTAATGTGTTAGCTGTTATTGTCGTCGGTTCTTTTGCTAGATGTTTGTTCGGTATTTGTTGCATTTAAAGATTACTGTGTTATTAGTGTTGAGTAAAGTATACGGGGTGTTTGTCTATGCTTATTTAATTGGATTATTGAAAATTTGGTAATCTCATAAGCTTAGTTATCTGTGTTTTTGAGCTTCTCTACTTAAGTTTATGAGGTTATCTATAAAGTTTATAAAAGTGGATAAATCATAAGCCAACAAAAATGAGCCTATGAGTTTATCAGCTTCTCAAAAAGTCTGTTAAATAAGCTTATTTGATAACTTTTTGAAATTTTGATAAGCTTGTTAGCTTATTTTTGTTTACTTATGAGCTTATATACTTAGTTTTGACCTTATAAGCTCAATTGAATAAGCTTATAGTTTCAAAAG
>BQNB010161569.1:0-14667 GCA_026074375.1 Tanacetum coccineum
AATTGGTCTCGCGGATTCTGATCCTTGTTGTGTACTTATATTTATTGGTATATAATAAGGGGTGAGAAGAAGCGAGTCATGTAGGCATGGTGTCTAATCGATACATTCCTGGTTTAATCATATTCTTGTTAATTTTAACTTGTTTTCTAGTTTGAGATTGAAGAACATTCTGTGGAGTGACTGGTTTTGATAACCCCTTGTTCACATCAGTCTTGGTAACGAACTTTGTTTTGAAAAATTTCTCTTTTCAAGAGAATCTAAAAAAGGAGTCGGTTTACCCAATACTGATGGTTTAGGAACTTTAATTGCATTATTTTGAGGAATAACAGGTGGTTTATCAAACTTAGTTTCTACAGACGTTCCTTTTGATTTTTCAATGAGTTTCTTCAACTCACTGATGGCAATGTCTCGGTCTTGTAATTGAGATTTCAAATCTTGTATTTTGAAATATTTTTCATGAAGTTCTCGAAGTGAAGTAGATTCTTGTTATTTCCAAACTTTGTCATTTTTAAGCTCTTTTTGACACTGTTGTAAATTAAGTTCAAGAGAAATTGAGTGTTTCTCAAGTTTAGCAAAACTTCTTAAAAGCAAAATATAAACTTCTTTACTAACATTTTCTGTTTGTTTGGAAACCTCAATTTCAAGACGTTCACATTCCTTGATTTTGTCCAAATATTTGCATGCCATTTTAGAATATTCATCAATATCAGTCATAGAACTCAAAGCAGCACATATAATATTATTTATGAGACATTCTTGTAAGAGTAGATCATATTCATTTGATAATTCATTTTTATCCAATTGAAGTTCGTCAACTTCTTTTTCAAGAGATTGAACGTACTCCAAATCGTCAAACATTTCCGTTTTAAGAGCAGATTCAAATGCATAAGCATTCTCTTTTGTCTTTTTCGCAAGTGGAATTAAGAGATTTTTGACAAGCACAGTTATCTCCTGAGTAATTGGTTGTTGCTATCTATTGTCCATTCGTTTTTCCCAGTCTAAATCAACAATTTACTTGAAATTTGTGATGTTATGTTGAACAATATTAAATGTGTGTCTACTTTTGATTTAAGAAGCTTGAGTTGGCAGTAAACTTATGTTTTTAACAATGTTTGGTTTGTATTTAACAAAAGATTTTCTCCACATTTTCTTTCGTATTTCATTGGCAACATATAATTGATCAAGTGATTTCCGTGTTTGAGGAGTAAAAATTTCATAAAGACTGTTTTGATTTGAGTAATCATATTCTTTAACCAAATCGTTATTTAATTTGGATCTACTCTCTTGCTTAAAAATAAGAGTCTCTACACAATCTGGTGCAAAAATATTCGCAAGATCATCTTTATCAAATGGCACCTTGTACAGACATGATTTTCAGATTGAGCTTTCTTGAGGTACTTATGATTTGAAAAGGTTGGTCTACCATTATATGAAGAACTCGGATTGTGAGCTAACATGTGAATGGTTTGAACAGATTGATTAGTTTTATAAACTCTTTCGTTTAAAAACTTTATTTGATTTTCCAAAGTAATGACTTTGTTGATATCTTTATCTTCCCTTATTTTGAAATCCTTTTGTAATTGTTCCATTTCTTTTCGAATACGGTCATAACGTATATGTTATTGCTAGGAATTCAGAAAAGTTTCGGCCACTCCTAAAATATAGTTCGTAACTCGTAGTCAATAGGTGTGTAAAAGTAAGCTAATCGGGTCAACATAAGGAGACCTTATGTTGACCACGCACGCCTCAACCTTGTATAAATACCCTCTCATTCTATAGAGAGGGTGTTGGTCATTTGGATAATCTAATATTACATGTTTCTTTCTCTCTCTAAGTGATCAACCACTCCTCTTTCTCTCTCTAGATTTTCTCTTTATTTCTCACTTGGTTTATGTGATTTGAGATCCTACAATTGGTATCAGTCGCCATGGGGTGATATTGTAAGATTGTGTGCGTTTCTATCTTGGTTAATCTTGTTTTTTTGTCTTCAAAGGCTCCCGTACGAAACAAAATTAAACCATACGATTCTTGTGTTAAAAACCTTAAAGTTTATGTTTTTATGCGAGATATAGTCTAAGGATACTTAGTTGTAAAAAAAGAATCAAGAAAAAACATCAAAAAGTGTGGTTTTTAGGTGATTTTTATGTGTTTTGTCTTGTGCCTCGTTTGTGCAAAATGTGTATGTGAAGAATTGTGCGAAAAATGTCTTGTCTAACATTTGTGCGAAATATGTTTATGTAATATTTATGCAAAACAGGTTAAGTAACATTTGTGCGAAATACGTAAGTTGTGCGAAACAAAACTCTGCAAAATTTTGTGTAACATTTGTGCGAAATACCTAAGTTGTGCAAAACAAAACTATGCCAAATTTTACACAAGTTGTGCGAAACATTACACAGACACAAGTTGTGCGAAATATTACATAGGAACAAGTTGTGCAAATTATTACATAAGTTGTGCAAAACCTTACAATTTTCAAGAAAATTTTATTTTCAATGGTATGTGTTGACTTTGTAAAATCCCGCAAAATACTTAGCTATTTTTCGGTTTTAGTTAAGATTTGTAAAATCTCGTGAAATAACAATCTTAATCACCTTCAACAACATCTCTTTAACACAATCCTCCTTTATCACTGATCGATCAATCTTTTATCATCTCATAACAATCACTTTATCTACTTAAGATCCTTAATTTCATTTCACACATTGAATTTCAATAGAATCTTTGAATTCTAATTCACAAGAGAAAGCTACACTAGATGCAACTAGAAGAAAGACGAATGCACTCCACTGACATGGCATGTTTTAAAGGGCTTGAGTCACATATTAAAACTCTCTATCCGATCAGTGGTTTTTTTGTCACACACAAAATCATATTTGAATCTACATTCCGTACATTATCCGGCGAAGAGCATCAGAATTTCAGAAATAAGATGTTCCATTATTTGGATCAGTTACGGTTGCAATTTGAAAGAGAGAATCTTCATGAAAGACCTGTCTAGCAGTTCTCCGAACACAGTTCAAGGAATTTTTTGTATCAAAAGGGGTCTTCTTTGGATTATTTGAATCGACTTTATCAAGAGAATTTCAAAGATTACAAGGGATGCGAACCTGAAACTTACATAAGTAATTCACTCGTACACCTGGATATACTTGAAAAGTTTATTGATAAAAGTGTACTTAATTATGGTGATATACGGATGAAAGAAAATGAAGTTAAAGCAATAAAAGAGACTGAAAAATGGTTGAATGAATCAATACTTCATGAACATGAGATTGAACAAAGGTTGAAGGTGCATGATTACATCAAATATTTAATACTTTTTGGTGTCAAAATCCCTACGTAAATGCTTATAATTATCACGTATTTACCTTAATAATAGTACTTAATTGTTTTTCGTGAAAATTTCAGGAAATACAAGCATTTATACGTTTTTGCATACAAAATGGACAAATGGTGGCAGTTTATAATGATTACGCTGCAACCCCCTCATAAGGTTACGACGTAAAAGATGTTGAGTCATACTTTATGGCGTAAACCATGCACTCCAACGCTTCTACTATGCCGAGTCAGCATTACGCCGTAATCCCTACATAAGATTACGGTGTAACATGAAATTTGTCTATCAAAAGGAAAGCCTCGTCAGCATGATTACGACGTAACCCCTTAAAATGTTACGCCGTAACAAACTCGAAGTCTATAAAAGGAACACAAATTCAGCTCAATTGAGATATCTCCATTCCCACAGCCCACACTAGGGTTTGGGAGAAAAACACTTTTCAGCAAACACTAGCGAGAGAAGGAAGGACGAAGGAGCCATGTAACGTGTGACAAATCTAGTTTTAGGAATTGTAGCGTTTCATAATGTTTCCTACATTCTCCTAGATCTAAACATGGTGTAATTCTCCTTAATATCATTATTGTTCTATTTTCAATTGGTTTCTCCACTTCTCTTGTTATTATTATCATAGTCTGTATTAAGCTTTTATTCCAGGATCAAAATATTGGTTTTGAACTAAGGATGCAAGAACTCTGAGTGTAAGATTATCCTCTTCACTCAATTGTCCTCAATTCGCCAATTGTAGTACTAATATACGTTGGTGGTTCGACCCAAACCCTTAATCTTAAGACTGAAAGCCAGTATTTCCATACCATTAGCACCCGTTTGATTATAGTTCAAATTTCGATCCCTTGCTATAGGACCTAGCTATAGTATTAGGCGTGATACACTATTGCGTCGGATTGTCCTAACGTCAAACAACGAGAGGAATCAATCACTGTGAACTAGGAATAGGTTAATTCCCTTCGCGGGTTCATTCCACCTAGGGATCATAGGCTAAAACGAGGATGTCAGTCTTAGTTTAGCGTCACCTCAGATTATTATTATAATAAACTACACCAAGAGGGAAGTCAAGAATCAATTAAGGTAACTAAGTAATGGTATACCTTTTATCCTAGTATTTTATTCTTTACTTTCAATTCACAAACTATTCAAGATCTTCCGTTCTTTCGATTTTAATTCATTAATAAATTACTCTTGGGACGACCTCAGATTTACCATCTCTACACTACTCACGACCGGGTTCTCTGCTCATTAGTGCGTTGTAAGGGTAAAACGAGTTTTATAAATTTAAAAATTGGTAAAAATATATTTAAATAAAAAATACGCATCAAGTTTTTGGCGCCGCTGCCGGGGAGTAGTTTTATTTGATTAATTAAGACCTAATTATGTCTCTAATCATTTTGTCCAAGCAAATGTCACAAGATACAGGTACAATGACAAGCCTTCTGGATGCGGGAAGCTTCATCTCCCGCAAGGAAACAACGTAACTGTGAAGGATTCGAACTTAACGACTCGTTAAACAAACAAAAGTGCTAATCGAGAGACAACACGAAAGGTTTCATTTTTAAATTCTGCAATAATAAAATATTGTCTTGGTAAAATATAGTTCATGTCATTCTCTTTGAAAAATCAAAATTCGTCAAAACCACTTTACGCCGTAACCGAGGTCGAGGGTTACGGCGTAATCACCCCTTTTCAAAATAAATTAGTAAAACGGTATAAACAACGGTTACGGTGTAACCTATTACATATGTTGCGCCGTAAACTCCAGACTGAGATATAAAACAAAAGAGTTACGGATTAAAATAGTTTCTTTCATCTCTTGTGCCCTACTAAATCTCAGTAATACAAATTTTTTCTTTTCATAATCTCCTACTTTGATTCGACATGGCAGGTAATCATCTTTTTATCATACCTTATATTCGATTCCTCTATGATATTTCCTTCATCATTCAATTTGAGTGGTTGATTATTGCATTATTAATGCTTAACTATTCCATGTTATGTATTGTTAGCCTTAAAATATGTTGAATTATATGAAATTACAATAGTTTAGTAATAGCGTGACACATAGGGACTAATAATGACTAGTTACGATAGTTATGTGTCACTAGGACTATAAATACCCCCTTCATACTTCCATGGATGGGTGAGGATTCATTTTGTATCTCATTAATGTGTGTCTTTATAACAACCCAGAATTTTCATCAAATACAAAAATCAACCTATTTTACTATAATCACAATTATACGGGGAAATTTTCCGCTTTATTACATTACTTGCATTGCCAATATCTCAATATGCAATATGACTTGCATAACTAAAGTAGACGAGCTCACGCAACCTACCTATGTTAATCATATCTTCATATATGTCAAGCAAACATCATAACATGTCAAGTCAATATCATAATATCATTTTTACAAAGTACATTACTCATATAATGTACCATTTGCAACATTATATCAAGACGGGCTTTAAACCGTTATCGTATACCTCTAAACCCTAATTCCATGAAGAGTTAACATCTAAAATGAATGTACAAGCTACTAAAGCATATGTACAAGTAACATAACATCTCATTTGAAATATAAACTTCCTCCAAGTCAAAGTACAAGTCCTTAAAAGCTCAATGTACAAGTCATTAAGCATGACATCCAAAATAGCCGTTTTACCTCCGTTTTCCTAAGGAATTCCGTACAATCTATTAAGTACAAGTTAAAAGCAAGTAATGAACTTCATTTACATTCCATATTCATTCTCATTTCATAAGATTCCATGAAATCAAAACAAGAAACCCTAAACCGAGCTAGTTTCTAAACCATAACCCGTTTCTTGGTTTTTATCCGTTTTAAACCTAAACCATTAATCAAATAAGTTGTAAATACTTAATTTACAACATTACAAATCCTATTTCATCATTATAACATCATTATACATGAATTAAATCCTAGAAACCCTAAAACAAAACCCTAATCTAGTTCTAACCCTAAAACCTAAAACTAGGCCCTAGTTCAGAATCGGATCAGTCTATAAAACATAGGATCTGGGCAAATCAATAGGTTCTGGGTATTAAGTGAAAACACTAGGTTGTAGCCCTATGTCTTGTGATCATTTTGCCGGTGGAATCAACCCGATTCGACGTCGGATGAATTAGTTATAGCCGAAATGGCAAAGGTGCGCAGATTCTGCACACCTGTAGTAAATGGCTATTATCTCTAAATTTTTGTATAGTAACCCCCAAATATGTAAAACTAAACGTTGTAGAGGACTCAAATATCTAACAATGCTCACTGGTTTGAGCTTCAACGGAGTTACGGTTTGCAAATGGCAACCATTTTACCAAGACTGATGTTGGCTGTCCAAAAACAGCCATGTATAAATCAAACCAAACACCCCTAAAACGTCTAGAACCACCTCCACCTTGCACCATAGCCTTCCTTACTCATCCCATAGCCTCTCCACATCACCCTATAGCTCCCACACATGTCCTCACCTGGTCTCTTAGCATCCTTAGTCACCAAGTTCCAAAATTACTATAAATAGGGGTATTATGCCTCCATTTCAAATCATCCCCCACTTCCTCCTCTATAACCCATCATAGCAGCAATCCTTTGCTCTAAGAAGATCCTAAGAGATCCTAAGAAGTCTCAAGAACAGAAGTGAAGCAAAAGAAACCAAGAAAAGAAGCCCCGGAGTCGTTATTCTAGGCGTACGAAGCTAAAAGTCCCGATTTCATTTCGACCCGTTTCCAAGCTATAAGCTCAAACCCAGGTTCTATCATCTTCATACCTGCTACTACACCCTTATGATGTCTTATAATGTTCATATGATCCTAAATATACTCTTGTTAAAGTTTCATAACTCAATTCATGCTCATTTTCCATTTTGATCCAAAACCGTACACCCGAAACCCTAATTTCGCGTTTTTCTTAAAACTAAATGTTATAATGATTAAATATTGTTATAATCTATCCTAGCATGCTTAACTAATGTTAAAATAACCACTTTATTGATTAATGAAGGAATTTGAACTTAAAACCCGCGCGTTTACGTTTTGAAACCCTAATTTGACCCGTTTTGCTTCCTAGCCTAACGAATCGTTATTTTAAACTTGCGTTACGTTAAAACTTCATATTTTAGTTTATTATAACTTATAAATATCTTTTGAAATGTTAAAAGAAGCTTGCATGGCAATTTGGACATGTTTTGTAATTATAATCCATGCAAGGGGTATATATCGTAACTTTCTGAAAATTATAACTAAAGGGGCTGAAAATGTCATTTTATCAAAGTTATAACTATAGGGGTCTATTATGTCACTTTTCAAAGTGCAAGGTTTACTTGGTATATCTTTAAAAGTTGAAGGACCAAAGTCGTAAAAATGCAAACTCCAAGGACTATTCTGCAACTTTTCAAACCCCAGGGTCTAAAATGTAACATTTTGAAAAAGTATAAAAACATGTTTAAAACCTTACAAGACATAACTTTAATTAACGCTTGACGTGCTTAACATTTCCAGATATTGATCAAAACGCTTAAAACTGATTATATCGTATCACAATACTAGGGAGCTTCATATTAAGAGGTTTCATCTTGGTATTACGTTCTGACTGAGTTGTTGGGTTTATGATTTAAAGTGCCCTAGCTCCTCAAACATTTACTGAATGACTTCTGAATTATGATGGCCCGAATAGTGATACAATAATTCCAAACTCTTCAATCAAACTCATAACTCTTAAAACTAAAGTTGTAGAGTACAATCTTCCTAAGACTCAACATATTATACTCAAGTTGTGTGACGTGGCTGTTTATTATCATTCTACTATATCAACATTCCTCGGTTAAGATTATGATAAGGTCGTCAGCTTTCATTTTGGAATATATATTACATCTACCCATCAGGTGAAGTTCATAACCTCGCCTTTACTCATTTATATGTTTTATAAACCCGCGAGGGGGATACATGCTTGTTACAAACTCTATTACATACTCATTTATCTTATAACAATGTGATTACTTTTAAAAAGACTTATACATGCTTAAACTAGGAATACAAGTCTTTTTACAAGTTATATGCTATCCTGATACACTATTATAGCTACTGTCTAAGTTACTTTATGCCAAAAGTCCCTCATTATCATAGACCATTAATCACTTATGACTTTCGGTGTGATCGTGTATATTAGATAGTTTCTATCGGGATTGACGATCTCTTTGTCATTAGCCGGATGGTAAACCAATACACACTATATTTGAATTTCTAGGTATATGGCAAATTACCTACAAACGAGGGACATGTATCTATATATTTACTATATACTATATATAAATATATATATTTTTTATATATTTATATACAAATGTAAAAATCATTTATATATATATATATATATATATATTATATATCACATCATTTTGGGTATATATATACACTAGTCAGTTTGTGTGCCATGAGCTTAGACCAGACTATACTATACAAGACAAGGACCTCAACAGACCAAACAAGTCGATTAACGCAAGTAGTAATACACTATTACTAAGCTCAATATGATAATTGCATTCGTTGCAATTATTACAAATAACGGGTATATAATAGCGTGACCCAAGATCATAACAATACCATTTTCATAATAATTGTGTTTGTACAATTATTACACTATGACCTGTATTCAAACTGTTTATCAAACCTATGAATTTCACTCAACCATTGTATTGACTTTTTAGCATGTTTATCTCAGGTTATTAAGCAATATACGGCACGAAGTGGCATGGACTCGAAGATGGCTAAAACTTGTTATCATTCACATTGTATGTAACTAGATTTTGGGACCTGCCTTTGTAAAACTCTGATTTTAACTGAATGATAACGTATCTTTTAAACAACGTCTCTTTTGGGTCATTTTCTATGATTATGATTGTTGTACCCATGAAGTAATACCTCAGATTAGCTTCCGCTGCTATATTGTAAAAATGGGGGTGTTACAAGAAATCTAGTCCAAGTATAACTAGAGTAGTCATCTACTCTTATTTTGTTAATCAATTTGCGAAAAGTGGGTTTCTCGATACAATCGATAAAACCTTAGACAATCTTTAAAACCATATAGATCATAACGGGTCTTTTGAACCTATACCGATATGAATAATATAATCTTATGTTGATAAGCAAAAACCAACAGATAAGATATAATAGGGGTGCAACATAAGCTTGAGATTAATGAGATCACAATCATACCAAAACACTTATGTTATTATCATATCTTCACGAATAAGTCATGAGAGAATTAGCCTCTCACATGGATATGTAGTTCATAACATAACTTAATTCAACAAGAAACTTCATTATTTCAATAAACTAAGATGATTTTCTTATTCGTTCTTGGTTGTTTGATTTTGAATCTTCAAAAGATATGGTGTTTATGCTTGGGAGAAGGTTAGAAAAGGTTTAGGATATCTTAAGGGTGAGAGAGAGTATGTGTGATATGAGGGAAATAAGTTTAAAGGGATGATTTGTGGTGAAAATTCGCCTCCTATTTATAGGCTGATTTTGGGGTGAAAGTGTGGCACATAATTTTATAAGTGCGAAGAACTTGAGTGGTTAATGCGCCAGTATTTATGACTTCATTATAATTTTCATAGCAGATGAGAAAGTGCGTGCGGCACAAAGTATTTGTGCGGCGTAATTAGGGAGTTTAATGGCACTATTTTTACTTAGTCTTTAATTCTTTGACTTTGAGGAGAAGTCGGACGCACATTTGGTAAGTGCAGCGCACAATTGCACTTTTCAGCTTGAGACTTTATCTTTTTCTTGTATATTGATTTTCGAAGTGTATAAGTACTTGATCTTTGATTATTTTGAGCTCGGGATTTCTTCAAGTGAACCTACAAGTATTTCTTGCTATTAAGTATCGAAAGTTCACGAGAAATGATAGAATATGTATATATAATACCACCGAAAATATGTATAATTTAGGGTTTTCAAATCCACCTCCATTACTAGCTATTGTTTTTTTTTTTTTCCTTGCCTCAAGCAATCAAAGTGAGATAAATAAGATCATTTATCATTGACGTGGAGAAAATTTGGATTTTAATGAGTTTGCATATTGATTAATTTTTCAGGGTAGAAAAAATTTTAATTAGCACCTCACTGGGAAATGTGTTTTGATTTTGTATTCACTCGAGCCACTCAAATACAGGTTTATATATTTCTGTGAAGTCACTCAATTTGACAGACATAATTCAGGACAGCTACCATATGTTGTACATAACACATTAAACATGACCGAAGGCGAACTTGATGAGGGTAATAGCATATACAAAATTCATTGTGCCAGAACTTAAGTCTTTATTTCTTTGAACTCACTATACATATATATATATATATAATATATATATATATATATATATATATATATATATATTTATATATATATATCTTTTCAGATAATGATAACTAAAGCTGGACATAACTTCTTTTTTTCAACTTTAATTCTTCACTTAGTTTTCAAGCAAACTAAGTACTAAGAGACTGCTTGTAAGGATACTGAAATTTGCAGAATTAGAACATATGACTAATCAGGCTTTGGTTAGTAAATTGATGATAAGCGCAAGTTCTAAAGATTCTAAATTACCGGCTCAAAATCCAAATATAATTATCAACCATACCATGTTTAGAAAAGTGACAAATTTACTAAATTACAAGCCCGTATCGACAGATGAGACACTTGCAATTGACATTCACCTTAACTGAGCAGGCTTAAGCATCAATTATCTTAGTTACAATGGTGGGTACCTGAATATATTATAACGGGCTTATAATTCTCACAGTTTAGTGGATAAGTTGTGCTAGTTATATAAGTCATACGGGTGGATACTGCCATTACTATAGAGCATTTTTTTTATATTGGAAAGCATACTATATTAAGATTTTCTAAAATATCAGTTAGAAAAAAAAATTGGCAGGGCAAACATGGAGGGTTAAGATTAATTTTTCCTATTGGCTCCCTTCCATACTTAAGGTTGAACATTGCCTCAATGTGATAACTGATAACTAGAATTATTAAGGGAAAACTGGTACTCCCTGATCATAGAGATGTATAGCTGCGAGAGAGCTATCCTTGAGCATACTTTATAATTTTCTTAAATCTTTAAGCTATATTACTTGCATAAAAGTAATACACAAAAACACAAAAAAAGAAATTAATTTTTGGGAGGTTGTCTTTTTAGAAAATAAATAAGATACGAATGTAGTTATTTGGGGGGGGGGGGGGCAAAGGGACTCCTCCACATTAAGTTCACAAAGCACAGGTTGGCCTCTCGAGAGAGGATCGCTTAATTTTTTATAGAGAGTCGTTTTCTAGACTCTTGCTTTTAGAGTTCATTCTTTGGGAAAGAAGTGTTGTGTGCTTCCTTTGGTCATTATATATCTTCTTCTTCATGATATAGTTTAAGTCGATGGCCATTAACAATAAATGTCTTTTCCATCTTTTCCATATAGTTCAAACATATCCGGATGTTATTTGATGTTTTACTACGTTTGGTCCTAAGCAACGAGGTCTGGGTTTTGGTTGGTTTGGAATTCTATACTTGAGTGAAAAAGCAGAACCTTGTTTCCATGTTTGAATTCTTTTCTCATTCTTAGTTTTCTATCATGCCTGTCTTTAGTTCTTGCCTTGTTTAGTCGAGTGTTTTTCATGGCTTGATGTCTAAATATTCTAATTCGTGTAAACTGAAAACATTTCTTTTTTCTCCAACAGGATGGGATCTGGGTTACAGTTCTTAAGTTCATAGTATGCACGATGTTCAATTTCAAAAGGCAGTGACAGGTCTTTCCATATACAGGTTTGTATGGTGTTGTACCGGTTTGGTGTTTTATAAGCAGTACGAAATGCCCTCAAAGCGTCATTAAGTTTTCTTGACCAAATAGCAGGATTGTCTTTAATAGTCTTTTCAAGATTTCTTTTGGGGCTCTGTTTGTGTATTCAACCTTGGGACCACTTGTTTTGAGGGTGGTATGATGTAGAGAAACGATGACTAACTCCATATCTTTTCATAGTCTTTTCCATTATCTTGTTACAGATTTGAGTACCTCGGTCGCTTATTAGAGCTTTGGGCATTCCGAAATGGTAGAATAGTTTCTTTAGGAAAGTAATAACAACTCGGGCATCATTGGTTGGTAAAGCTTGAGCTTCGGCCCATTTAGTTACATAATCGATAGCAACAAGAATGTTTTCAAACTTATGTGATTTTGGGAATGGTCCCATAAAGTCAACACCTCATATATCAAAAATTTCACATACCTGGATGTTGGTAAAGGGCATCTCATCATGTTTTGATATATTTCCCATATTTTAGCATGCTTCACAAAGTCGAACTAGAGTATGAGCTTCTTTTATGATTGTTAACCAGTAAAATCCTAAATCTAAGACCTTTTTAGCGGTTACGTTCGGTCCATAATGTCCACCGGTTGGTCAGTGGTGACATGATTCTATAATGGTTAAGGTTTCTTGGTCCAGATACACTGCGTCTGTTCCTACAATCAGAACAATACTTGAAAAGATAGGGTTCTTCCCAAAAAGTAGTGTTTGAGATCAGAGGAGGAATTTGTTCTTTGGTTTGGTATGTCATCTTTTGTTAATATCACCCACCAAATAGTTTTGCGAGTATGAGAAACCATGGTTATCTCTAGTGTTAATTTCATAAGGGTTTCTCTAAGGAAAGTTGACGTCAACATTCACTGTCATCACTTGACTCGTTATTGTCAATCCGTGTAAGTATCGGTTGTAACCTTTTCTGTACCTTTTTTATCTTTGATTTCTATATCGAATTCTTGTTGGAGTAGAATCCATCGATAAGACGGGGTTTTGCGTTTGTTTCTAAACACGGTGTTTAAGAGGTGACTGTGATCAGTGTGAAAATAGTTTTTGATAGTATAAGATAGGATCTATATTTGACAAATGAAAAAAAAAAAAAAAAAAATACATCCATTTGTTCTTTCTCGGTTATGATGTATTTTTGTTGAGCTGGGTTTGAGAGTTTTGCTTGAGAAGTGTTTGGGTGAAAGTTCTTTACCATCTTTGTCCTAAGACAATCCAATGCGAAATCACTTGCATCACACTTAAGTTCAACGGAAGATTACAGTTTGGGCTACTGATCACAAGAGCACATGTGTGTTTCTCTTTTAATAATTCGATTGCTTTTTGACATTCCACGTTAGAATTAGAACACGAGTATCTTTTTCAAGTAGCTTAGTTATAGGTCGTGGCAATTTTTGAGGAAATTTATAAAACCTTCGTTAAAAAACTGGCATGTCCTAGAAAAACTTCTAACCAACTTTGATGGTAGTAGGGGGTGGAAGTTTTGAGATTATGTCAATTTTTGCTTTGTTGATTCAAGTCCTTCGCCAGGACACCTTGTGTCCAAGCACAATTCCTTCTTTCGACTATGATAGTGACATTTTTCTAATAAGGACAGATGAGAATCTTTTACAATGCTGGATTTTTTATCGAGGTATTTATTGGCATTTGTTCGAAAGGAGTTTCCAATAGACGGAGAAATTGTCCATGTAATTCATTGTCGGATTCTTCACTTACATGTCATGAAGATTGCTAACATGCACCTTGGAATGTAGCTGGAGCAGTAAATAAATACGGAAATTAAGGACATTCGCCTATAAGCGTATGTACTGAAGGGACATATGAATGTTGTTTTTTCTTAATTATTAGGATCGATAGGAATTTGAAAATATCCAGAAAAACCATCAAGGAAACATAAATATTTATTTCTAATATTTGATCCATAAACAGTAAGGAAAATGATATTTTGCAGTTGCTTCATTGAGTTTACGATAATCGATGCATACTCGCCAACCCATAATGGTTCTTGTTGGGACAAGTTCATCATTTTCGTTTGTGACTACTGTAATACCGCCTTTCTTTGGTACACATTGAATAGGACTAACCCAAGGACTATCGACAATTAGATAAATAATACTGGTATCTAAGAGTTTCACAATTTCTTTCTTAACAACTTCTTACATATTTAGATTTAACCTTCTCTGTTTTTGGACAACTGGTTTCTTGTCATCCAGAAGTTATATTTTGTGCTTGCAGAATGATGGACAGATACCAAGAATATTTGTTGTTTTTCAGGCAAATGCTTCCTTATGTTTTTTAAGGACAGATACAAGTTTGCTTTTGTTTTGAGCAAAAAGTTGAGATGATATGATTACAGGAAAGAAATATGGTTCTTCCAAAAATACACATTCTAAGTTATCAGGAAGAGGTTTGAGTTTGAGATCCGTAGGAGGTTCTTCGAGAGATGTT
>BQNB010161571.1:0-14667 GCA_026074375.1 Tanacetum coccineum
CATGATAAATAATTTATTAAATACTTTTATTTAATAAGAAGCGAATATTTAATATAATTAAATAATTTTTGTGTCGGTACGCGTTGTACGCGGTTTTCAAAATTTAGCGAGGTGTCTTCTCATTTTCGTTTCAAATAAGTTGGAAAAATAAATGTGTAAATGAGAGATGAGTAATAATAAATATGATTTATTATTTAAATATGTTTTAAAAATTTACCGGCTACGCGGTAATCGTTATTATGTGACCGTAAAAGGTCGAAAAGTCAAAAAGTCAAGTCCGACCCAAAAAGTCAAAGAGTGAAGTAGTAATTTAAAATTCCAAAAATTGCCGGATGTTACACCTTATGTCTATCTTTTAGCGTATTACTATTCATTCGTATCGATCGATTATATAAATATTGACCATTCTGATTAATTCATGATTATTATAAAATTCTTATTTTCTCGGTTAGTATCATATACCTCGACTCAATGTACTCTTACAAATTCTTACCGTATTTTCTACTAGTATTATTGACAGAATCATGCCGCCCAAAAGATTGAAAAAGAAATCTATTAAGAGGTTGGTGGAAAAGCGTATGGCTAAAGCTATTGAAGAATACGAAAAGTCTAGGGCTAATCTAGATAGTGCTGGAAGTTCAGGAGGAAACCCTAGGAATGCTGAAGGAACTATGAATGTGCACGGTTGTTCGCACAAGACTTTCATGAATGGAAAGCCTCACTCATTTAATGGAACAGAGGGTGTTGTGGGGTTAAGGCGTTGGATAGAAAAGGTTGAACAGGTGTTTGAAACTTACAAGTGTGCTGAAGAAGATAAGATTATGTTTGCTGCTAGTACTTTCGAGGGTCGTGCGTTAACATGGTGGAATGGGAATGTGCACACTCTAGGGCTCGTCAATGCTAACCATATTCCATGGACTGAATTCAAGACGATGATGACTACGGAATACTGCCCAGCAACTGAAATCCAAAGGATGGAGCAAGAGCTCTAGACTTTGACTCTGAAAGGAGACGACATTGAGGCATACAACAATCGTTTCCATGAGTTGGTCTTGATGTGTCCTGTAGTATATTGGATATCATAACACAAGCATGGATGATTGGGTTGGCAAATTATCTAGAGAGAGAAAGTGAGGTTTCTAGTGAGAGAAAAAAAATGAAAGCTTTGTAAAAGAATGAACAACCAACCCCTTCCCATGACTGGAAAGGGGTTTATAAACATGAGTGTTTATGCCCCAATGGGCTTGAGTATGGGCTTACAAGTGGGCTAAAGTCCCGGCCCAATACTATTAGTCATACGCTATTCTAGATTATACACGGGGTGACCGAGTCTTTTTCATAATCCTAACAGTTGATTTCTTTTATAAACCTGGAAAGAGACATATATTTAAAGGTATGCTTGACCTGGATGTCAAAACTGTCCCATTTTTACTACATAAAAGTTGAGCATTGATACAAACTATAAATTAAATAGCAGTAATTCATACATCACAATTCGATTATGGCTTCAAGAACTTAGCTTTAAAACCCCATATTCAAATTCATGCATTCAACTTTAAGAAATGCAATGCAACTCCTCACTCGATAATCACCCAAACAAATTTAAACTCATAAAGGAATTCACTTTTGCATCATAAATATGGCATATTGAAAACACGCATTGATAGGTTTTTACTTTTCATATGGCAAAACAACTTCCTGTATAGATAATTCAGCGAGAAACTAAAATGGTACATATAAGACACGATTAAAAAAACCGTTACCATTAAATTTAACAGAGACTTGTCCATGATGGATGACGTTTAGTAATACATTTTGACAAAGGTGTTTCTAGAAACTTTAGTAATACATTTTGACATAAAAGAAGACCTCATAAGTGAATTATACGCAAAATAAAACAGATATATTACCATGATGGATGACATTTCTTTTTGCCTTTCGTACCAAGATAGTACTTGTCACAACTGGGATGGTACTTGTAAGTAGGAGCAAAAGTGATTGTGCCTTCATGCCAAACTTCAAAAGCTTGACCAGCCATGAGACATATAATGCCATAAATTTATAAGGTTGTACTTCTTTCATTTTTTGTTACTCATTTTTCTTCGTAGTGGCATTATCTTTAACTTCAATCCTTAGTAAAGCAATATGATCTGAGATTCAAACTCTTCATCCCAAATCGGCCACCAAACAATCTCAATCGACTTTTCGTTAAACGTTCTTGCAGATTTATCGCCCTCGAATCCAACTACTCCTACCTAATATTGTAAGCTACCATACATCATCTTCACAATCAACGTTTAGCATTTTAATACATCTACCTATCTATTAGCGCTACAGGTGGCAAATTTTACCCACTTCAACCCATAGAAAGATTAGCCGTTTTGACCCAAACAAATTTATAAGATTACCAAGCCCGTACATTTTGCCACCGAAACTATTTAGTTTTATGTATCGACACCTTTGAAGAATCAAGTATTAATGTAGGTGAAACACAAAAGCTTGGAGGATCAATAGGTTCTATAAAGTTTTAGCCTATTATGGGTGTTTGGATTGTTATTACTTCAATAGGTTCTATAAAGTTTTAACATGTTATGGGTCTTTGGATTGCTTATTACTAATTTGCTTATGTATCAGTAGGACCAAGCCTATGAAATAAGCTTACATAAACCACGTAAGCCCAGAATAAGCAAAAAAACACCCCTCATAAATAACTAAAAATAGAAAGCTAAACACTTAACGATTACTTATCTTATTATTTTGTTTCCTGGCCGCATAATTATACCACTTATCTTATTATTTTGGCATGAAAGATCACAAACCTGGTGGATATAACGCACACTCCGAGAATCAGGAAAAATTCCACCAAGTGAGAAGTGGAAACAAAAGCAAACCCTTTTGTTGGTCTAACAAATGAATTCCTTTTGTTGATCTTAAAAGTGTACTTCAGATGTGATAACAAATTGTGTCCCAGCTGCCTCCTAACTAATGTTGAAGTCAATTATGATGGATCGGTTAGGGTTCGCCAGGAGAGATTATATGCTAAGTCATGGTTCCTGGTTGATTATGCCAAGCGATAGGCCCACGGTTCGCTCTTTGTAAGATGTGAACTTGAGCCAATCTGAGACAAATGATTAACAATTATCTAAGTATCATTTGAAGACCGTAGTGTCTGATGTACCATCGGTAGGTGTCCTTAAGAACACCGGGCAGTAATGAAACCATATGTACCATCGCAGGAGTCCCTCTCCAAGAGACAACTCGGGGCAATACATGAATATTGTACCCTTCGCAGGTGTCCCTCCAAGAACACTCCGAGCCATAATGGAATATGTACCTGCAGTGTTCTCCAAGAACTATGGGCAATAATGGCACTGTAAACTCAGCATGTGTCATTCCAAGAACCTCGGGCTTTTTTGTAGTTATCAGTTCAATCGTTAAGGCTAATTCGTAATCATTTCAAAAGTTAAAAGTATGTATTTGAGACCAAAAATAAAGTCAATAATAATGTTATCCCATAAAGCAAATCTATTTAATGAGTGTATGTAAAACGATATGTATATCAACCATGTATGCATTTGCAAACAAGATGTTATCCCCCAAAAAATTTATGTAAACAAGTAAAACGTGGGGCTATAAACTCACCTCGATGTTGAAGAACAATTGACAGATAGGCATCTAATATGCACAACACAACGGAAGACGAAGCGGCTCGATCAAGAAGTTACGGTTATCTTAGGCTAAGCCCCTAGCCTAGGATAATGTACTTTGGGGTTTTTTCGATGAATGGAGTACTCACCGCGCACAGTTGATAAAAGATTTTAGATTTAATGTTGTACATAGTTTTTGTGGTTGGTTAAATAGAATAAGTCAAAAATATATATAATTCATATGGTGAATTATAACAAAGTATGTAATATATTCTGTTATATCTTATTACATATGAAATTAACATGTATATATTCATATAGTGAATCACATAACAAAAGACAAACAGTCAGTAAATAATCGGGATATTTAATACTTTGCAAATTGATATAAGAAACGTGAGGAAATAGTTGAACAACTATTTAGCACGTGTTCGGACATCCACCATTTAAATAATAACAGCTTCGTATACAGTAAGCATGTTATAAAGTACGATATATCAACGATGTTTCTAAGTCTTTACTAAAGTTATGATTTTATCATCTAGTCGGGAATTATAAAAAAATATTTTATAATTTGTATATTGTTTCATCGGGTTTAAACAAAGGTGATCGTTATCGCCTTTTCTTGTTATCTTGTTTATGGAAGCTTTGCATTTATCCGTTTGTAAAGCAGTTGAAGGAGATGTGTTTAAAGGATTAGTTACTGGGATCTTTGGTTTATCTCATTTTTTTATGGGATGACGCCTTTTTTATGGGTGAATGGTCTGATAATAATTGAGAGGTATTATCAATATTCTTAAATGTTTTCCATCTCGCGTCGGGTTACCTGATATATTTCAAAAGAGCCAAATTTTGGGTGTGGGGGTCAGCTGTCTAGAGTTGAGGATATGGATTCATCTTTCGGTTGCACTATTATGAAAAAAAGTTCGTTATCTTGGGGTTATGGTGGGGGCTGGGATGACTGTCATAAGGTTGGGGATGAATGTAGTTTTAAAGCTTCAATGCGTTTGTCTAAATGAAAGCGAAAAACCTTCGATTGGTGGTAGGCTTACTTTGTTAAAATCAGTTCGCGGTGCATCTCCCCTTTATCACATGTCCATTTTTAGGTTCCTAACGGCGTGCTTAAGGTACTGGAGTCAATTCGTAGTAACTTTCTTAAAGTGCAGCATGTTGGAGAACAAAATTTCATGGATTGCTTGGGATCAGGTGTTAGCTTCGAAAGAAGAAAGGGGGTCTTGGGGTTACGAGTTATTTGCTCTTAATCGAGCGCTCTCTTAAAGTGGTTTGGTGTTTCGTTTCGCAAGATGATTCTTTGTGGTTTCGTGTCTTTCCAAGCGGTTCATGGGGATAAAGATTGATTCTCATTCGTTTGTAAGGTTTTCCATATGGAGTTGGATTTTGAAGGAAGTTAAGTTGCTTAAGTCATTGGATTTGATTTCTTGTGTATTGTATAAACGTATGGGGATGGTCAATCTATAGTTTTTGGAAAAGACTTGGATAGGGGTATTCCTTGTGGTGGTTTGTCGCGTTTGTTTGCCTTGGATTTGCTCATCTTTGTGTGCGGTAGATGTGGTCCTGGATACGTCTTTTCGGAGATCAGTTAGAGGAGGGGTCGAACAGCAAGAATTCTCAGATTTAAGTTCGTTTTTGAATTCAGTGGTTCTTTCAACGTATAATGATCGTTGGTATTTCTCCCTTTCTAGCAGTGGTGAATTTAGTGTGAAAGATACTCGTCTTGCTATTGATGATTTGGTGCTTCCCTCTCATTCTCTGAGGGGTGGTCGATAGGTGGGTTACGTTGTATATTCCTATTAAGATTATGTTTTTATGATGGATGGTTACATCAACGCGACACGTTGATAAAAGATTTAGATTTAAAGTTGTAATAGTTTGGTGGTTGGTTAAATAGAATAAGTCAAAAATATATATAATTCATATGGTGAATTATAACAAAGTATGTAATATATTCTGTATATATATATATTACATATGAAAATTAAACATGTATATAATTCATATGGTGAATCATATAACAAAGACAAACAGTCAATAAATAATCGGGGTATATATAATACTTTGCAAGTATTATATAAGAAACGTGAGAAAATAGTTGAACAAAATATTTCGACACGTGTTCGAAAATCACCACTTTAATTAATAACAGCTATCGTATAACAGTAAACGCATGTTTTAAAGTTACGAATCATATAAACGATGTTTCTAAAGTCTTTACAAAAGTTATGATTTTATCTTCTAGTCGGGAATTATAAAATAATATTTTATAATTTAGTATATTGTTTCCTTGCCGGGTTTTAGTTAAAATAGTTGTCTTGTTTGTAAAAGTATAGTTTTCGTTTAACCATCGGGTTACCGTTATCGTATAATTACGAATTAATAAACTTAAAGACTATATAACTTCGCCCTTTTCATGACTTATTCGTTTATACGATATTTCCCATATTTTACAAATCTCAAAGTTTTCCCTTTTTCAATCTATCCGTGTTGCAAAATACCCGCGTTTCAATATATATCTAAACGAGACTAGTTAGATAATATAAATAAGCAAAACTAAACACATCTCATGTGTTGTAAACAAAAACAAAATAATAAATAGCATATTTATTTAACCATTACCACCATTTTATCCGTTTTATAATTTATAAAATCTTACGATGTATTTATTACTTGATTTATATAAACCGAACACACCCTTGCTGTAAAACAGCGAACCAAACACGCCCCTTTGGTATTTCTGCTAACCCAAACACACCCTTATAGTTTTCCTGCTCACCCAAACACTCCCTTATTGTGTATCTTTTAACCCAAACGCACCCCTTGGTGCTTCCTGCTAAACCAAACGCACCCTTATTGCGTTTTCTGTTAACCCAAACACGCCCTTAGTGTTTCTGTCCAAACCAATACATTTTTTGCTCACCCAAACACTCCTACTGCTGTTAAACCCAAACCCAAACACATTCTTATAGTTTTCCTGCTCACCCAAACACACCCTATGGTGTTCTTTGTTGACCCAAACACACCCTATGTGGTGTTAACCACATAAACAATCACCCTTTTCGGGTTTTACGCAAACCAAACGCACCCTATGTGGTGCTGTTATAGCCAAACGCACCCTTGTGCGGATTTTATTAAACCAAACGCACCCTATGTTGCGTTGAGAAGCACCAAACGCACCCTTGGTGCAAAATCAAAAACCAAACGCACCCTAGTAGGCTGACAGAAAAACAAACGCACCCTTTTTGGTGCTGATTACAAACCCAACGCACCCTTGTTTGTGGTTTAAAACAAAACGCACCCTTGTTTGTGGTTTAAAACAAAACGCACCCATGTTAGTGGTTTAAACCAAAACGTATCCTTGTTGGTGGTGGTTTTAACAACCAAACGCACCGTATGGTGCTTCGTGGCGGGGTGAGTATGATGGTTGCGGTGGTGTCGGTGAGGTGGTAGTGACGTAATGATGATGGTGAGGGTGACGGGATGATGATGGTGGTGGATCTGTGGTGGGGACGGGGTGAGGTGGTGATGAAAGTGGCGGCAAGGGTGGATGATATGGCAGCGTGGTGATGATGAAGATGGTTGTGGCGGTCGTCAGTTGGTAGCTGGCCGGAAATCCTCCGGTGACGGCGCAGGAAAAAAGTTAGAGAGTATGTATGTGCTAGGTTATATAAAAAATGAAGTAAACCCTAAATGCTTTGGTATATATAGTTGAAAGTTATTAAACCAAATGTCATAAGTAAAATAGTCTAGGGTAAAAGTTGAAATTATTTCCACAGGGACTTAAAGTGTAAGTTTTGAAAAATAATTGTTCGGGTCTCGTTTGGACTAGTTAACGGGTGATTTAAAATACGAAACTCGCGCCATTGCGTTTCAAATCACTTTTCCTATAAAAATAAGTATTTACTTGATAGTATTTCATAAATATTTTTATAACATTCATAAAAATATTTGTTATTTATTTGGTAACCCGATTATGCCTTGTCCGAAAATAAAAATGAATTTTTAACCCGAATATTCGCGTTTTTAGCAAACGTTTTCTGAATAAAATGATAAATATTTTATTAAATATATTTATTTAATAACGGTGATAATTAAATGTAATTTAATTATTTTCATGTCGGTACGCGTTGTTTTCGTTTTCAAAATTTTGCGAGGGTATTTTAGTCATTTTCTACTTGTTTTCGGGTCTCGGACAAAACTAAAAAGTTGTCCGGATTGTCGTTTTACATCAAATTGCTTTAGAGTCCAAGTCGTGAAAACGTAATTTAGCGGGTCGTTTTTGATAAGTCAACTTAGAAATAAAATATATCTTTTCGTTTTCAGGTGAAATAAGTAAAAAATAAATTTGGACATGAGAGATATGTATTAATAAACAAATTTATTATTTAATTATGTTCCGAAAAATTACCGGCTACGCGGTAATCGTTTTTATGTGACAATTAAATGTCAAAAGACAAAAAGTCAAGTCGGACCCAAAAAGTCAAAGGGTAAAATAGTCATTTACAATTCCGAAAATTGCCAGTTGTTACAGGTTCTATAAAGTTTTAACATGTTATGGGTCTTTGGATTGCTTATTACTAATTTGCTTATGTATCAGTAGGACCAAGCCTATGAAATAAGCTTACATAAACCACGTAAGCCCAGAATAAGCAAAAAAAACACCCCTCATAAATAATTAAAAATAGAAAGCTAAACACTTAACGATTACTTATCTTATTATTTTGTTTCCTGGCCGCATAATTATACCACTTATCTTATTATTTTGGCATGAAAGATCACAAACCTGGTGGATATAACGCATAGTTCGAGAATCAGGAAAAATGCCACCAAGTGAGAAGTGGAAACAAAAGCAAACCCTTTTGTTGGTCTAACAGATGAATTCCTTTTGTCGATCTTAAAAGTGTACTTCAGATGTGATAACAAATTTTGTCCCAGCTGCCTCCTAACTGATGTTGAAGTCAATTATGATGGATCGGTTAGGGTTTGCCAGGAGAGATTATATGCTAAGTCATGGTTCCTGGTTGATTATGCCAAGCGATAGGCCCACGGTTCGCTCTTTGTAAGATGTGAACTTGAGCCAATCCTGAGACAGCAGAGATAGATGAGCCATAAAAACAGGGTTTACCACCTCCTTATTGATAGCTATACATGTAGTTTATTGGAATGGAGCTGGTGTTCCTTAACGACAAAGAACTATACCAGTTATCTTCATAACCAAGCACATTTTTAAGCTTAAGTGAACCATCAAGAGACCAAGATCTAGCCTACAAAAGAGTTAAAAAAACATATGAAGAGTGAAATGCCACTGTCTTTCTAGAAGATAAAAGGAGGACAATATCATATTACAAAATATCTATGTAACAAATACTAATAGTACTAATAGCAAATAAGCAATAACTGTAAGATAAACTAATTAATTCTTCCCTTCACGAGAAAAAGTAGGGATGCAACCATTTTATCTAAGTAGTGAATGTAATCGGTTAACGTGCGATACCATGTTCAATTAAATGATTCCCTTATGAATTTTTGAGCATACATAAGCAGAACTTACTCTTAATTTTATCACAACTTGGCAAAGTGTTGCAAAAAATTGACATGAAACAACAAACTTATCTATATTGTGTATTGCCTGCTATTAATATAGTAGCTTATTATTCGCAATGCTAGAAGTAACTGTAACCACTACATATATCTTCTTGTTCCTCTACAAGAATACATCAGCAGTTGTATCATTAGGTAACACAAACTTTAGAAACAAGAGATTATTATTGAACTGTCGATAGACAGTCAGGTGAACAAGACCCCTAAATGTTTCACAAATCACAACCATATTGCACATCCCCTCATAGTTTAATAGGAAACATATCAATCAAGTTAAGTGTCACTTCTTAAAAGAAGTTGCATCCTAGTTACTTAGAGATGAGGATACGCTAGACATCATGCAAGCATCGCAACTCTATAGCATATGTACCCATCTAATAGTAATAACTACCATCAGATAGCAAACAGCACATTTACGGATTTATCTCTTATAGTACATCAGATAAATATCATACAAAAATGATGGAAAACCCAACAACTTGATGTTTTGTATGTTGCACATTAATCCCCATAGTAATGCAAAATTACTTAATCAATTATTATTACTTGTTTGTTATAACTTTGTTTGGTCTGAACTTATCACCAACTAATTTACAGTATATGAACTCATCTGGTAAATAAGACAAACACTCACTTAACCCAACAATCAACAGTACAATTAGAAACATGCACATAATAATCAACCCGGACAAAAACTAAGATCTAAAATTGTTTTTGTTGATACCGGTCTAAAGCACCCAAATTCACAATCCAAAAAGTATTATCTCGCACAGGGAATAATCGATATAGCTAAATAACTTCTAAAAGCAGCAAACCTCTAACGACTGATCAAAACTTACTAATTATAAGAATCCTTCTTAATATCAACTTCACACCACAATTTAAGCAATCATTTAATACAAATCACAAAATCTAAATATCAAAACTTCTCATAAATGCCCAATAAACACTTAGGTGTTTCTTTAAGGTTAAAAATAGCGGGCTTATGGCTTATGTGGTTTTCATAAGCTCATTTTTTATAGATTATTATGAAACTTTTCGGCTTAGATAAGCTTATCATGTCACAATAAGGTTATATAAGCCGAAAAGTTTCACAAAAAGTGAGGTTAGGAAACATAAGCCGAAAACCACATAAGCCATAAAACCACTATATAAGCTTAAACAAACACCCCGGGGTTTTTTTCGGCTTATATAACCGGCTTATAGCTTATTTGGTTTTGGGCTTATGTTTCATAAGCTCACTCTGTGTGGTTTTTTTGTAACATTTCAGCTTATAAACGCTTATTATGACATGATAAGAAAAGTTTCAAAATAAGCCACAAAAAGTGAGCTTATGAAACATAAGTCCAAAACCAGATAAGTCGTAAATAAAATCTTGTATTAAGAAAATTTAGCATAATTATTAACTACACATATCAGAAACTTGAAAATTCAAGATTAACCACCACCAAAAACATTCTATTACGCAATCTGACACATAAAATTCGATTAATATAAAACTAACCATAATAAACTATCAAGTCTTAGCTACACATATCATAAACTTGACTTTTTGACAAGTAGTACATCATAATAAACAATACTCTAACTTCAAATTATATAAAAATAAACAATTACAGTAAATAAATAAAATAAAGTGTGTATGTTCGTACGTTTACCACCACCGAAAACCTGATGAACCGGTCTCTCTCTCCCA
Organism: Tanacetum coccineum; assembly: GCA_026074375.1. Classification (NCBI taxonomy): domain Eukaryota; kingdom Viridiplantae; phylum Streptophyta; class Magnoliopsida; order Asterales; family Asteraceae; genus Tanacetum; species Tanacetum coccineum. The sequence continues at coordinate 10,960 of BQNB010161571.1, forward strand.
AACAACCGCTTACTCTTGGATGACGTCACCTTATCATCATCATCCTTGTTCTTCACATCATCATACTTGACTTTCTTCTCAGTATCAGAATCCGATGATGAAGAATCATGACGGTGAATCTTCTCGGTTATCTTATCTTCACCGTGCTCAGCCATAATTTGAAACCCTAATAAGTGATGAATTTACACAGAGTACTAGTATCTATGGGTTTTTTTTGTCAAATAGAGCAGCTGTGTGCGCGTGTTTAAATACGTGCCCGGTTATAAAAATACGTATCTTGAATACCACATTTTTCCGATCAAAATTGAATTATGAACTGTTAATGAAGACAATAATGATCTGTTTTTGAAGACAAAGAACAAAAAAATTAATATGGAGGTAGATGATAATGGTGAAAAGAGCCGGAGAGAGCGGGAGAAGACGAAGGGTATTTCTCGTGTGTATTATACACACACTAAATATTACGAGTAATGAAATACAATAAAATTGAAAAACATAAATATTATTAAAAACTACACTCACTAAGTAGTTGTCAAAAAAAATATTATTTGGTTGCCCTAATGTATAAGTTGTCACGGTACTATTTTAACATAAAATAATAGGGTAAAATTACTAAAAAACCAGTTGATCAAAGTACAGTTGTCCCAAATTGTAAAAGTTGCCCTATACAAAACATGTATAAATACCTTACATATCTCTTACACACCTGGACACATGTCAATTTCTTATTAAGTTGTTCAGTTGCCAAGTTTTGCTAAGTTAGTTTGAGAAAAAAATATTGAAAAGGTGAAAGAGGCATTTCACTTTTGATTTTGAACCATTTTAAGAATCAGCCCATGATACAATCCTTAATTCCGTCACCGTGACACACCTAGGAAATTGTTTTTGAGTGTGTTTTCTATGTGTATCTGTATCACAAAAAGCAACAACAAAACACTATGTACGACACATGTATAACAACTTTCACAAATCATCAATTTTTAAATAGGTCGCCAAATTAATTCAAATCTATATACGCTTTATCTAACATTTTTATAACAAGCATGGTAGCCCGCGCGTTGCCGCGGGGCTTATTTTTTTCAAATTAATTACGCCATTATGCAACATCTATTCAGAACACAGAACACGTTATTCAGAACACGCTTTGTAAAAAAAGATTAATTGATTTCGTATTGGTGCAAAATTGAAAAACATTATGAGCTTGTCATATCAAGTGTTACATATTTTTGGCGTTTTGTATGTTTTGTTTTATGTTTTTCTAACATGTTCGGTTAAATTGATCGAAGTTTTTCATTATAAAAAAATTACACCGTAAAACTTGATGAATGTGCTGTTTCTATTTTTTTCATCTCCATATACATTTCTTTAACAACTTATTTAATCATGACATTCATATAGTCAATTAAAGATGACAACCATTAATTATAATAACACAAAGTAAAGCAAACTTTAATATGTGGTATATTTTTCTTTTGCTTCAAACTGTAGAATGAGTCATAAACAATGGGAAGTATATATCGAAGTATATACCAAAATAACATCAATATTTATGCATTAAACAAATTAATGAATTGGCTGTTATATCCATTCCTAGCCTCCAAAAGAAAAGACTGCTTGACTAATCAATGTACACGTGACACTTAACAACACATGTATCAATAAGCAAATAGGATCCAACTAAGCTCAGTGGTTCATTGCTTTTCTTAGTTCACTCAAGAAATCAACATGATGATCACAACCTTCAACTTCAGGTGCACCACTTCCAGAATACGTAATCATGCCATCTAGATGCGAGACTTTGGGTAACGGGTCAAATATGTAAATGTTCATGTGCCTTAAGATTCCTTTAAACCTTTTTGTCCAAATCTGTTTAAAAAACAGTAACACAACTGTGATGGATACATTTCGAACCAACAATCAAAAAATGTTGCACTAAATATCACATGTTCAAAAGCATCCAACCCGTTTAAAGGGCGTTTGGGACTACTAACTTTTTCTGCTTGACTGTATATCTGGGTCAAAATAAGCAGTCTTCAAAAAGTAATCATCTGGCTCAAAATAAAATGCCATCAATAAGTGCTACAAAACTATTTAATGTTCCTTTAATAAGGGCATATCAAGGTCGCACGTAACGGGTCACAATGGGTACTTTAGGACGGATCTGGTCGAACAAATCCATGGACACTATTTATCGTTTCAATCAATTATAGATAGTTTACACGCAAACACCACATAGCTATAAGAATATTCTAGCTTTTGAGCTATTAAGTTTCAAATATTCCGCATCTCAATACATTAGGAATGGCTTTCAGCCCATCTTGCCCGCTTTATCCCAAGTTAGAGCTTGTAACTTAACTTGTTATAGCCTAACCCCCGTCAACCAAATGTCACCAACACAGTCACAAATCCCATAAGCACATGAGAGAGAGAGAGATTTAGAATTGAACCTGCTAACTATACTAATATAGAAGTTGCATATGATGTTGTCTTCTTTTGAGTAACCTTCGTGCCAGATGTTTGGTCGTAAGTAATTTAACAATCCCAGTCACTAACTTCTTTAAGGCCTGCAAATCAATTTCAAGTTACGCTTCAAAAAGGCGACACACAAAACCAAAAAAATGGAAAACTAATAATTTGAACAATATGTACTAGTCTTTTGAGCAAGAGCAATCCATGTACCACTCTTTTTTGATGTAATCCTTGTCCTTTTTCATGTCGCTTTTGTCACAACATGGCGCTCTACCGATCTTGCTCAAAGAATCTGCATATTAAAAAGAAAAAACATCAGACAGTAATTAATCACAACCTTCAACTTCAGGTGCACCACTTCCAGAATATGTAATCATGCCACTATTTAGATGCGAGACTTTGGGTAACGGGTCAAATATGTAAATATTCATGTGCCTTAAGATTCCTTTAAACCTTTTTGTCCAAATCTATTTAAAAAACAGTAACACAGATGTAATGGATACATTTCGAACCAAACCCGAAAAGCAATTTCAATAACAAACTGGTTGACACTTCAAGTAAGTGTAATTCCTTTCTCTTTTACTCGTTTTGTTACCAACGTAACCCAAAAATCTAAATTTCAACAGGAAGATAAACAATGTCTAATACCTAAACACATATATGAATACCTCCACAGTAAAGGGGCTGATAAGATCATGAGTAGATTGAGGAATGTTGAGCATTGCACAATGGATCCGAGCTGAAGACATCCACTCTCTGATTCTTGCGAATCCAACAGAAAGTACTTATCTTTACATGATCCAGATATTTTCCAAAAGTTTAGTAAACAGATTGATATCTATTGCGGGTGTATACTTAATACTTGCTAAAGCTGAGTCATATTGTGAAAAGCAATTTACTGTCATTACAGCTATTAAAATCATATGGATTTAAGCTTAATTTTCTTTAGTTCTTTGGCAGCTAATTTTATTATGAAGTAGCATAATCATTCGTAGCTTGAAATCTTTGTTTCACCCCTGAATAAACATATAAATAAACAGTAAAAAGCTATTATGGGGTGTTTGGATTAACTTATTTTGCCGGCTTATAGGCATATGTGTGTTTGGATTTCATGTAACGACTTACGGTGTGTACAATTTTGCAAGCTCGAACCAACTGCAGCCGCTTATTGAATCAGTACCTGAATCCATGCAACTTCGCCCATTCCAAAACTGCAACCACCATTAAGAAACTAAAAAA
>BQNB010161573.1:3055-14666 GCA_026074375.1 Tanacetum coccineum
AGAAAAGAAAAAGAAAGAGATTGATGTAGAGTTGTGTAGAGTTTGTATATCTTCGTCCGAGTCTTGGCTTAGCAACCAAACCAGCGTGTATTCGTGTAAATAATTAGCTAACCCTTCCACTCTAAATTCACCCAAAGCCACCCAAATTTATCTCATCCATTTCTGTTTCCATTGTATGTTATCTTACACCTACACTCCATAACCCTTTAAAAGACCTCTTAAATAGTAATGAATAATGCTTACGCCTAGCGGTGGAGGTTTGATCATTTACCAAGCCTATGGTAATTTATATGCTATGACAGGTAGTGAGTGTTGATTTTTCGTTTCCTCCTTTTTGTTATAAATTATTATACACCCGAGTGAAAGAGAGAATCTCAAACACTTATGTTAGGTGCTAGTATATACTTTCCGTGCTTTTAATTACGAGGTCTAGAAGGTTGTGTTGTAAAATACTTTTAAAGAGTAGGTTAAATGACCCTTATATTGTTATTGTCTAGGTAGAAAAGCCCATTTGCTTAAGGACAAGCAAATCCCAAGTGTAGGGGTATTTGATGAGGTGTCATTTTATACACTATTTTGGGGTCATTTAACCCCCTAAATCATGACAAATTAGGCTCAATTAAGTCTTAATTCGTTGGTTTCAGGTTTTAGCACTTGATGAACATTGAGGAAATACTCAAGGACTTAGGGGCTCATTTTAGAAGAAACAGACAAGATTACGGACCTACACCAAATCCATGAGGAAGTATTGTTTACAGAGCGTGGAGACGGCGTCGCAGGCATAAAGCGACGCCGTCGTGATCTATCTAGTGACGGCGTCATAGATCTAGCGACGGCGTCAGAGATCTAGCGACGGCGTCAGGACGCGGCCGACTTAAAGAGGATCTAGAATCATCCACGTAGCGATGACGTCAGGACTTCAACACGACGTCGTCGCATCGACATCTCTATATATAAAAAACTGATTTTAGGGTTTTAAATAGTTTAACTATTTATAAAAAATATAGGAGACGAACCTATCCTTTAGTAGCAGCTTTAAAGGTCATTTTATAGGCCTCAAAACCCTATTGCAACTACCATCTATCATCCTTTAATTCATGTTTTAATCAAGTAAGACTATCTTAATCATTCAATATGTCTTGTTGTGTGATTCTTATCTGTTCTTGCTTTATCTTTAACATGCTTGGCTAAACCTTCTATTGTGTTTATTTATGATTGTATGAAACCTAGAATGTAGATCTTAGTGGTGTTGCTTCTTGTGATGGATATGCATGTTAGGTCTTAGAAAACCAGCTTTTGTCTGTATCGATGTTGATATGTCTAGGAAAACATGATTGTGTAGAAAGGATACCATCGGGTAACAGTCTTCATACTACTTTGCCCCTTATATGGTTGATCCACTCTTAATATATTTCAAATACATTTAATATACTCTTAGGGGCCTTGTAATAGTCTTCATACTACCTTACTTGTGTGTTGCCTTAACGGAATATTAAATAGACGGCGGGTTCGTGTAATTCGTTCATGACTTAGGAAATAATTACATAGATCATCACAAGTGTGACAAAGCAACAACACTAGGAGAAGCAATCTAGGAAGTAATACATGATTAAATATACACAGTCTTTTATTATATTGTTATCATCAGTAGCTTAGTTAATATTTAGTTTAATAGCTAAAACCAACCACCTCTCCAATATATGATTTTACCTGCTTTCATAAAATATAAAAACACAAAAAGAATCTTCCCTCAACCCTTAGAATTCTGTTAGACCGTGATCAAGCCTTCCCAACCTATTCCCCTAGAGAACGATAACAACCCTCGGGTCTTGCCTATACTACTACTACAACGGTTAGGTACTCTACCTAGGGAGTTGTAAAACTTCGTATAGAAGTATTACGATGACCGCATCAGTCATGTACAAAGACACATTGAATGATTCTGGTGCAGATACTGATAAGTCTTTTGAGGAATTACAGGTTGAGGTGGAACTGCAAAGGTTAAATAATCATACGCTTGAGGAAGATCAAACAGATCAGGAAGATGGCGATGATGATGCAGAGGATCAAGAAACTGATCAGACACCAGATCTCACAGATGTCAGTTGGCTCAGGATAGAGAGCGAAAGACAAGAACGAAACCTTTGAGGTTTTGAGATGAGAGTAATATGGCTGCTTACGCGTTTGTTGCAGTAGAGGAAGAAGATACTCATGAACCATTGACATACCAAGAGGCAGTTGCTTGTGAAGATAGTTCTAAGTGGAAAGCTTCTATGAAAGAAGAGATAGATTCTCTAAGGAAGAACAAGACCTGGGAGTTAGTAGATCATCCAGCTGGGCAAAAGCTGGTGAGCTGCAACTAGTTGTTCAAGATGAAGGAAAGGATTGAAGGTGTTCAAAATCCTAGGTACAAGGCAAGGTTGGTGGCTCGTGGATTCACACAGAGGGAAGGTATTGATTACAATGAAGTATTTTCTCTGGTAGTTCGACACACGTCTATTTGGGTTATACTTGCATTAACTGAATGTAAAGATTATGAGCTAGAGCAGCTTGATGTAAAGACGGCATTTTTACATGAGAATCCTGAAGAAGTGATCTACATGAGGCAGCCACCGGGATATGAACAAGGTAACAAGGTATGTTTGTTAAAGAAATCTCTTTATGGTTTGAAGCAGTCACCTAGGCAATGGTATTGGAGGTTTGATTAGTATATGCTGAGTAATAGGTTCAAGCGTAGCAGTTACGATAGCTGCGTATATTGCAAGAGTTATGCACCAGGTGAGTATATCTATCTATTATTATATGTAGACGATATGCTGATTGCTTGTAAGAGCAAGGTTGAGATTGGGTCTACCAAGTCTTTGCTTAAAAAAGAGTTCGACATGAAGGAGCTCGGGGAAGCAAAGAAGATTCTTGGTATGGAGATCTTCGAGGATCGGAGTCGCAAGATTCTTAGGGTGTTACAATCCGGGTACATTTCTAAGATTTTGAATAATTTTAGAATAGACAATGGGAAATCGGTTAAGATGCCATTGGGTGGGCACTTCAAGCTGTCGTTGAAGGATTGCCCGGTTAGGGATTGTGATGTTGAAAGGATGAGTAAGGTGCCGTATGCAAATGCGGTTGGGAGCTTAATGTACTTGATGATGTGTACGAGGCCAGACATAGCGTATGCAGTAAGTGTAGTTAGCAGATATTTAGAGAATCCAGGCAAAAATCATTAGGAAGCAGTGAAATGAATTTTGAAATATTTACGGGGTACTGCAAACGTAGGTTTGGTGTATGGGACAAAGCGTGGAAACCATGTGGACGTAATAGGTTTTGTTGATTCAGACTACGCTAAGGATCCAGATAAAGGTAGGTCTATCACTAGTTATGCATTTTTAGTACATGGATGTGTTGTAAGCTGGAAGGCAACACTACAACACATGGTGGATCTTTCAACTACAAAGGTGGAGTATATGGCTCTTACGGAGGCGGTGAAGGAAGCTATTTAGCTAAGGGGACTCTTGGAAGAGTTGGGCGTAGAGCTTAATTAACACTGTGGCAGTTAATTTTGATAATCAGGGCGTGATTCACTTATCACGGAATCATGTGTTTCATGAAAGGACTAAGCACATCAACGCGCGTTATCACTTTATCAGATAGGTCTTGGAAGTAAAGACGGTTAAAGTTCTGAAGGTGGGTACTAAACACAATGATGCGGATGCCTTGACAAAGGTGGTACCTGGACTCAAGTTACAGCATTGCTTGGAGTTGTTGAATGTTGGTGTAGGCTAATATAAAGCCTAAGGTGGAAATTGTTAGATTTAGTCTTTATTTTCACAAAAGTCCAGGGTAGTCGAGTGTTACGTTCTTCTTTTCAATTCTGTAAGGGTCGTGGGTTTGTTTGTCCTAAGCCCAACCCATGTGTTTCATAGCCTACTTAGGTTTTGGAGTCGGTGCTTTCTTCCCCCTCATCTCTATAAAAGGAGGTCAGGGGGAGGGTTTTAGACACTTTATTCTTTCAATACTAATCAACGTTTGGTTAGGGTTATACCTTGTGCTCGTTCTTCTTTTTCCTTCTTTTTTGTCGTGATATAAGTAGCTGATATTGTGTGCGTTTCTTGTTTCGAAGTTCCGCCCTAGTAATCGGGTTGTTGGTCGACTAAATTCCAACAGTAAAATAAATTAAACCAATCACATTATTGATTTTGACATTTAGCAAAATCGTGCAATGTGATTGGTTAATAAAAAGTCAAAAGTAAATTGATTTTGGTCAACATTTGATAAATTTGATGGAGAAATTTGATAGAAAAAAAAACACATAAAAATATTTGTGTCAAATTTATATAAAAAAACTTAAAAATTGAGTAGTTAATTAATAAAACCTTAGTGGTTGATTTTTAAAAATAGTTATTTGAAGTTAATTGAATTTATAAGTCTCCATATTTTTTAATAACTTTAAAAAATAAACAAACAACCCTTAATACATTATATTCTTAGAGTTTATATTTTAAAAATACATATATTGTTTTAAAAATACAACAGATATATATGCAAAAGATTATTAATATCAAAATTAAAACACGAATTACTGTGTATGTAAATAAATACACGATTTATTTACATACACAATAATTCTTGCATTCATTTTTATATTAATAATGTTTTTCTTCTAACAGCAACTTTATATAGTAAGGATATCTAATGTTTTTCTTCTTATTATTAACATGCATAGGGCTGTAAACGAACTGAACATTCAGTGAACATTTCATGAATCGTTCGGTAATAAGTTCGTTTATGTTCGCTTATTTAATAAATGAACAAACATGAATAACATTTTATGTTCGTTTAGTTAAATGAACGAAGATGAACAAAAGTCTTGTTCGCTCATTTATGTTCGTGAATGTCCGATTATTCGTTCGTTTATGATCATATATATGTTTATGTTCGTCTATCGTGTCTTTTTTATATAGTTTTAAAGTTGCTTTACTTAAGCAAACCAATATGTATAAAACACAATATTGTGTATATTTTTGTAAATTTTATGTTGATTTAAGTTCGATCGTTTATGTTCGTTCGTTTATGTTCGTTTAGTATCTTAATGAACAACCTTATTTCTTAATAAACGAACATGAACAATAAAATTTGTTCGTTTAAGAGATCGTTTTCTTTTATTTGTCCAGCTAAAATTAAACAAATGAACATGAACAAGGCTCCGTTCATGTTTGTCTGGTTCGTTTACAGCCCTCGGGTTTGAATATTATATACGGCAAGATTATTATTAACATGGATATAAATATCAAATGTAAGCACAAGTTAATGTGATATAAAAATAAATATATGCAACAGTACTTATAACAACAACTCATGTAATTCTTATTTAAAGTTTATATAAGGATATCCGGAAAAATATTTTTAAATTTTTTTATATTTTTAACTTTATCAACGCTCACCATGTGCTATTAAACTCGCATATTTTGTACAACATGATATCAATAGTTAAATTTAAACAACAACATCAACCTCAACATCCATGTCAGTTAAACAAATTAAAATCTTTATCAAACAAAAAACTTTACAAAATATAAATCGATATTAATGAATAATATTTTTTTATGTAAAAGCTCATGCATAATTATTATTGTACTTATATCACAATTATAAAATATTAAATACGAGCAAATTTTTATATGTTCATATACTAAACTAAAAATCTAAATTAAATTATACTCAAACAAAAAATCTAATTAATTTAATTCTTGTGTAATCTCGTGCCAAATTTGTAATTCTCCTCACATTTAATTTCATGATTTCAGATTCTTTTTTAAGTCTATTTATTAAATCTATGTTACTATTTCAAAGGCCAATACTAATATAAAAAAGTACAAATACTGTACTATATGTTTTTAGTGACAAAACATAGAAAGCAAGCTCAAGTTACTGCATATATGTTACTGACATAAGAGAGCTATTGTGGACGATGCATAAATCGTCGTTTCGCTTATATTTTAGCAAAATAATCCCCCCCTACCACCCCCTCCCACCCAAATCCCCACCCTTTTATTAAAAACTACTCTTACTATAGTTGGGGACTTCATTTCAGCAACCATCTTATGGAGCGACCGAAGTGACCAGAAACCACCAAAAACATACATGCACCACGCCCCCGAACGCCTTTAAAATCAAAATACTAAAAGCATCATCAATCAATCGTAAGTATTCCACCTCTGTTCTTCAGTATCATCATGACCTATTCCTTTTCTTCCACAAAACCTTGAGCACACAGCCGCAATATGCCGTTGCAAAAACGTCTAATAAAACATACATGACAACCTTCAAACAAAAAATTTAGTATTCTCAATCTTCTCACACACATTATTTAAAACAACTATGTTTTTTTACAACCATATGTTGCTTTTAGAACCTATCAGTAGAAAAAAATACAATTATTCTGCAAGGCGTGCATGTAATGTTTTTGGTGGTTCGCCACTACAGATTGCGGGGCTGGAAAAGAAAGTATACTATATATATAATATCTATAAAAATAGTATATATATAACAATATATAAATATATATATATATACGTACATAACATTTATATATATTCATGACAAAACGGATAGCAAAACAATGCTACGTTACCCGCCTATATGCTTAGACAATATTAGCTTTGTGGTACGTGCGTAATCTTTATTATATATTTTAGTGACAAAACGGATAGAAAACAAGCTACGTTACCGCATATATGTTTGAATATTAGCTTTGTGTAGGGGTGAGCATACCAGATCGTCGACCGGACCAAACCGGGTATTTTGAACCAATTCGGTCCTCGGTCTGGTCGGTCCGGTCCGGTCCGACCAAAAACCCGATGATAATGCCGTGTAGGACCGGACTGGACCAAAGACCGACCCAGACCGAACCGTACCATTTCGGTCCGGTCCACGGTCCGGTAATATAGACCATTTCGGTCCTCGGTCCGGTCCGTTCTTGGCCGGTCCGGTCCGGTATTAGACATATGCTCACCCCTAGCTTTGTGGTACGTGCGTAATCTTTATTTCGTTTATATTAGCTATGTGGTACGTGAAACATCCATGTCAGTTAAACAAATTAAAAACATTTCATCCAACAAAAAACTTTACAAAATATAAATCGATATTAATGAATAATAAAAAAAATTATGTAAAAGTTCGTGCATAATTATTATTATACTTATATCATAATTACAAAATGTTATTACGAGCAAATTTTTATGTGTTCATATATTAAACTAAAAATTTAGAATAAATTTAATTCATATGTTAATCTCATGCGCGTACGAGACTTATAACTAGTATGTCATATGAAAATTTGTATTTCTCTCACTTTAAATTCATGATGTCATAATTCTTTTTTTAAATCTCTTTATTAAATCTATGTTACTATTTCTAAGGCAATAAGATGTAAAAAGTAATTTATAATTGTATATATATTTTAGTCACAAAACGGGTAGAAAACAAGCTAGGTTACTGCATATATGTTTGAATATTAGCTCTATGGTACGTGCATAATCTTCATTTCGTTTTTGTAACAAAATGCACCCCCTCCCTCCCAAAAAAATAAAAATAAACCTCTAATTGTATATATTTTTTAGTGAGAAAACAGATAGAAAACAAGCTAGGTTACTGCATATATGTTTGAATATTAGCTCTGTGGTATATGCATATATTAGTCGATATATTTGATTGATATATATTTTTGGATGATTTGTATGATTAGTCATTATGAGGTGTTCTATAGTTATCTTGGGCTCAAGTTCATCCTCTTTGTAATCTATATATTTGGTTGCTAATTTTATATACGCAAAATAATATATATAATAATTTCAAAAGAGCAATTAAGAACTTTTCTAAAGTCTCCTTTAAGAAAAGCTCACTCTAAAAGATATATATAATATATAATACGTATATTTAACCGGGAAGAATGATCACCCGGGTCGTTTCCCCAACGACTTGTGAAATTGAAACCACATTTTAGCTCGGATTATGATTTGAATGAGAGAAAAGATATTTTTGATTATCTATAACTACTAAATAAAGCAATAATTAAAATGAACAATTAAAAGCAATTAAACACTTAAACAATTAACGGGAAACAAATTAAACGCGACAATTAAGCAAATACACTAAAATTAACCCCTAAAAATGCAAACTAAATTTCTAAACCTAAAATAGGACAAAAGAAAATTTTAAGAAAAAGAAAAATATTTTTTTAATTATTTTTGAATTTATTATGATTTAAAAACTAATTTAATCTAATTAAATCCTAAAAAATAGCAAATTAAGTCCTAAAAATTTAGAAAAATGATTTTTAAACTTAGAAAAGTCTAAAATAACATAAAAACTCAGAAAACTATTTTAAACTATTTTTAAAATTAAAATCCTATTTTTAAAATTAAAAATAAAAGCTCAAAAATGAAAATTAAAATCTAAAAGGTGTAAAAATGATTTTACTGAATGTAAACCTAAAAGTAATTTTTATAAAACTAAAAACTATTTTTTTGTAATTTTCTGAAACTTTTTCTATTTTTTATGAATTTTCTAAAATTAAAACTTTCGAAAAATCCTAAAAAATAAACTAATTAATGGAAAAATGTGAAAAATTCAGGAAAAGTCTATGATGCAACAAAGATTACTAGAAAAATAAAAGACACAACTCAGCTTATCAAATAAGCTGAGAAAATGGCTTATTAGGCTACGGCTTATTATAAAAGATGAATTGAAAAATGACTATATTAATTAAATGGTAAGGAATTTGGTTGGATGAGCTATTGAAGCAAAACGGTTAACGCATTGGGTATGTGAGGAAGAGGTCTTGGGTTCTAGTCTGGCAACACACCCCTTTTTTGTTATTTTTTTATTTTTCACTTTTTGCAAAAACTAAATACTAGAATTTAAAGAAGACACGTTTTTAAGCATTTTTTATAAATGGAACATAAGCTGAAAGTCTAAGATAAGCTTTTTAAAAGCTTATGAAATCAGCAGGTCAGTAAGTGGGCTCCTAAGCTCACTTTTGCTTATTTCCACTAAAGGACTTGCAAAAAGCTCAAATTAAGCTTAAACTGAAAAGCAAAAGATGTTCTAGACTCCTTAAGATGTGCTTAATCTAGAAATGAAAAGCTTATTAACTAAAAACTACTGAATTCTAACTGAATTTGAAAGGCAAGCTAGTAAACTCAGAAAATGACTCAAAAAGCTCAAAATTAAAGTAAGTCAAAAAGCTCAATAAGCTAAACCAACCCTTAAGCTTTTGAAAACTAGAAAATCAACTATTAAGCTATTGAACTAAATGATAAAACCCTATCCTATAAGCTAGAGATTTGAATTTAAAAGCTACTTTCTATCACTTACTGTTTTTTGGCTTTTTTGGTTTTTTTAATGACTTTTAAACTGAATTATCTTAACTAATTAAGCTAGAAAATGAAAGGCAAGTCCTAATCTATATTAAGCTATGACTATTCTATAAGCTATATGAAAATAAGCCCCTAGACCCTACAATTATAAGCTAAAATGAAGCTCAAAAGATCAACAGCTCTAACTGCAGTTAGAACTGCTGATGCAAATGGCTAGGAACAAAAACTATTATGCAGGTTACCAAAAGGGTAAACCTGCACTATGATGCTTTACTTGGGTGACAAATAACACAACACAAACAAGGACTCAAGCTCACAAGAGCTTGCATCAAATTAAGCAGGCAAGACTTAAGCTATAAACTCCCCTGGTGCAGGCACACCTAAATTAAGCCATAACTTCTTAATTTTTAAAATCTAACTTTTAAAAACTCTTTTCCTATTGGTTTTAAATGAATTACAAACTGACTCAAGCAAAAATTAAAACTCACTTTGACTTTTGATGGTCAAAATAGCTAATGCCAAACACTCCTTTATTTTTGTATTTTTGATTTTTAGACAGATTTAAGGCAAATAAGAACTAAACAGATGTAGATTAACTATATTAAAGACTAAATGAGCAATTATAAACTAATAATAAGCAGATAAACAAACAATAATAAGCTGAAAAGCAAAATGCAAATATTTTTGGATTTTTATGATTTCTAAAGACAAATTATGAACTACTAAAACCTACACTATAAAAACTAAAAACAGATAGTAAATCATGATTAATAAGCAAGATAGATTACAAATAAGCTCAGCTAAACAACTAAATAAGCAGATAAGCAAAGTAAACAAGTATTTAAGCAATTATTAAACTAGAAATTAAAGTACAAAGAAATTTAAAGAGAACTTACTATTTGCCTAGCTTAACAAGGCACAAAGGTGCTCTTAGAGCTATTCTACAGCTCTGGCTTATTTAAAATAAGCCAGTAAAGGTCCTTGGGAGTCCTTCCACAATTGACTCCCCTTCCATAAGCCAAAATCCAATAAGTTCAAGGTAGGTAGGTTTTAAACTAATTTTAGATGTTTAAATATGATTAGGACTGAATAAAGCTCAAATCATGAGCTTATAGACTCATGAGAGCTGAAAAGTAGCTTATATGAGCTTATGAGTAATAGTAGCAAGATATTGAAAGAAAAGTGAGAGCTTAAGAGTGAAATTAAAAGAGATTATAACAAAGCAAACTGGATTTCATTTACTAAAAACTCTGATTACATTGCTTGAAAAGGAAATTACAAAACATTTAAAATTACATTAAGCTTAAAACTAGAATTTAAACTAAAAATTTAAAAGCTACTACTAACTAGATACTGAATGTGTGTGAAGTGTGAGTATTTATAGCCACTGAAGAAGCTACTAGGTCTCCCTTGCATCACACGCTCCTGTCAATCACATCCGTACGTTTTCCCAATGATTGAATCTATAATCTCATCCGTTAGATCAAATTATAACTTACACGGATTGCCAGCGTGGCATCCGAGTAGTAAACCCCTTTGTTTTACCCTGGGTGGTGAATTGGAGAAGGAGGGTGAATAGTGCTATGAGTTTGGCGCCTATTTTAACTAAAACAGGTTAAAACCATTTGAACTTTGGGGTATTTGCAAGATTGGTCCTTGTAGTTGATAAGTGAAAGGTGTAGTATAAAATGATTTTGGAAAATGGCAACATTGGTCCTTGTGGTTTAATAAAAGGGTAAATGGGCTAAGGTAATGGGCTTTTGGGCTAGTTATGGATCCGGGTGAAGGGTTAAGGAAAGATTAGGGCCCATTAAGCCTTAGGGACCATTTGTGTAACTTTTGGAACTTAGGGGACTTAAATGGAAACATTGGGATTTTTGTCTTCTAGTGTTGACTTTGAGAGTTGACCAAGGTTTGACCAATTTTGACTGAAGGTTGACTTTTCTTGGCTTTGGCTTCCGGCTCTTGCACACTCTTCCGTTCTCGTGTCCGTGTTTGCCCGTTTTTGACGGTTTTCTTGTGATATTTGTCTTATCCGTACCTGCACACACAAAACACAAAAACAAGCATATCTTTGCCATTTTTAGTCTGTTTTGGGTCATTTAGGGTCATTTTTGGTGTTAACGGATATGTGTATTTTACACTTATCAGCCGGATTAGCCCATTAGGCTTTTATATTCAAGAAAAAAGCCCATGATATAAGCCTTATACATTTTAAAAGTCCAAATCCATTCATA
>BQNB010161574.1:0-14666 GCA_026074375.1 Tanacetum coccineum
TCTCTCTTTCTGTTTTTAAACAACTCTCTTTTTGTTTTTCTACTCACCACTTCTCTCAATTCTTTTTCTCACCGAATCACTCTATCTGTTTTTATCACACATCTCTCTTTCTGTTTTTCAACTCACAGATTCTCTCAATTCTTTTTCTTACGAAATTACTCTATCTGTTTTTATCATATATCTCTCTTTCTGTTTTTATTCTTACCAACTCTCTCAATTCTTTTTTCCTCACCATTCTCTTAATCAAGACTTTAAATATTGAGCATTCCGATACTAGCAATCAAATATTGAAATCTACTTACATCAAATGCTTTTGTAAGTAAATCTGTAACATTCTTATCAGTATGAATCTTGATCATTTGAATCAACTTCTTTTCATTGAAATCCCTAATAAAGTGATGTCTGATCTCTATATGCTTTGTTTTTGAATGAAAAACATGATTTTTAATTATGGAAATAGTACTATTATTATCAATAAAGATTTTGGTATGCAAGAAATTGTACCCATAATCAAGTAATTGATTCTGAATCCAAAACACTTGTCCACATCAACTTGAAGCAGTCATATATTCAGCTTCTGTTGTGGAATTTGCAACCACTGTTTGTTTCTTGCACTGCTATGAAATCAATCTACACCCTAGGAATTGACAACCTCCTGTTGTGGACTTCCTATCCAAGCTTGCTCCAGCATAATCACTATCAGTGTATGCTACCAAATCAAAAGGTAAATCTTTTGGATACCAAAGGCCCAATTTAGGTTGACCTTTTAAGTATCTAAAAATTCTTTTCACAGCATGAAGATGTGACACTTTTGGGTTGACTTGGTATCTTGCACAGGCACACACTGCAAACATAATATCAGGTCTTGTAGAAGTAAGGTATATCAATGAACCAATCATTGATCTATATAAATGAACATCCACTTCTTCACCATCTTCATCCCTGAGCAAAGGCTTTTAAGTTTCCATAGGTATGCTGGCTGTCTTGACATCAGTAAAATCAAATTTCTTCAAAATTTTAGCCACATACTTGTCTTGACTGATAAAAATCCCATCCTCCTTCTGCTTTACTTGCAGTCCTAAGAAGAATGTGAGTTCACCTATAGAACTCGTCTAAAACTTCTTATGCATCATCTTCTCAAACTCAGTGCATAATGACTTCTTTGTAGAGCCAAAAATAATATCATCTACATACACTTGAACTAATAGAATATCACATTTGTCCCTTCTGATAAACAAAGTCTTGTCAATTTTCCCTCTTTGAAACCCATTATCCAACAGATATGTTGACAAGGTTTCATACCATGCTCTAGGAGCTTGATCCAGTCCATAAAGTGCCTTTTCTACTTTGTATACTCTGTCAGGGAAGTTTGGATCTTCAAATCCTGGTGGTTGGCAAACATAAACTTCCTTTTCAATCTTACCATAAAGAAAATCACTCTTGACATCCATCTGGTACACCACAAAGTCTTTAAATGAGGCATAAGCTAAAAATAGCCTAATTGCTTCAATTCTTGCAACAGGGGCAATGACTTCATCATAGTCAATACCTTCTTCTTATGTGTACCCTTGAGCAACCAATCTTGCTTTATTTTTAATCACAATTCCCCTTTCATCTTTCTTATTCCTGAAAACCCATTTAGTCCCAATAACCCTTTTTCCATTTGGTAAATCCACCAAAGTCCAAACTTCTTGTAACTTGAATTGTAGAAGCTCTTCCTGCATAGCCTCTATCCAACTTGTATCTTTCAATGCAATAATTACGTTTTTGGGTTCTTCCTGTGATAAAAAGCAAGCAAACAAGCAATTTTGAAAGTCTTTATGGTTTGTTCTATGCTGAATTGAACTAAACAAACCATGTTCTTCCAAATTCTTTGTCATTCTTCTTGTTTGAGGTGCTGAATTCAAGTCTCCAATAATTTGTTCAATTGGATGATCTTTATGTACTCTTGTAGTTGAAATAGGACTGACAAGCATAAATGCATCCAAATTGTTCATGTCAGCCTCTGCACCAACATCTTCATCATCATCTGAATAGATAATATCTTCCAAAGCAGGCATATTTGGATCATCTGGAAGTTTAATGCTTGCTTTTCTACCAACAGCATTAACTTCAGTTGTGCTAGCAGCATTAACATTGTTAGTTCTGCTAACACTAGCATTCTTCTCTTGATCATCTCTTTCATCCTCTTTACTTGGATCACCACCTTCTTTTCCTGGTTCTTTAGTAACCTTCTTTTCATAATCTCCTAAAGGTTTGAATCCAACATCAAGAGAACTTTTTGAACTTTGAGAGAATGGTGGATCAGCAGTTCATAATGGTAGTAGAATGTAATCTTTGCCAGGTACTGTCTCCATTCTGAGTCCATAATGGTAGCAGTATGTAATCTTTGCTAGTACTAACTCACTCAAGGCTTTACTGCATCATCACATGCTTTTGTACCTGTATTACTATTAGACTGATTCCCTGCAACAACTGGCTTATAGTTCATAGAATTTGTTAGTGCATCTATATCAAAAATCCAATTAGGTCCACTTCTTGCAATATTAGATGTATTTTCACTAAATTGTACATGCATGTTCTCTTCTACTATCCTAGTTCTACTATTGAATACTCTGAATGCTTTGCTATTGGTAGAGTATCCTACAAAGAACCCTTCATCAGCCTTTCCATCAAACTTACCTAGGTGATCTATGGTATTAAGGATTGTAACAGGACATCCAAATGGTCTCTTGAAGCTTAAAGTAGGTTTTCTACCTAGAAAAAGTTCATAAGGGGTCTTGTTGTGAGGCTTTGATAACTAACACCATATTTGGACCAAACAAGTAGTAATAACTGCTTCAACCAAAAAGTTGTTGTGGTAAATTTTTAAATCATTAGATAGTCCTAGGGAAGCCTCTATTAGGTCCTAATTTTTTCCTTTTTGCTACTCTATTTTGTTGTGGAGTCCTAGCAACACTAAATTCCCTCTTAATACCCTTCATTTCACATAACTGATTCATGACCCTATTCTTGAATTCAGTCCCATTGTCACATCTAATCACTTTCACCCTAAGGTCTATTAGATTTTTCTATGCTAGTAATGAAAGTTTTAAAGATTATCACTTCATCCTTAGTGGCTAAAAAGAAAACCCAACTGAAACCTACTTAAAATCATATTTATCTTCTGGAAACAAGGCAGCACATCTATCTTCATTAAACCTCCTTTACCAATGTTAGGCCAACAATCCATGTTGCAACATGTATGTTATACAGATTTGAACTGACCTTTTTTTTGGTCCTTACAAGAAGCTCCCTGTTTGCTTTCTTTTCAACAAGCAACACAGTTTTTGATTAATTTGGAAAAGTTTTTGAAGGAAAAACTCTTTGACAAGGTTTTCCCCTCTACCAGTTTATTCATTGTTTTGAAATTTACATGTCCAAGCCTCCTATGCCAAAGATTAGATTCATCTGGTGTAGCTTTTTCAAAGAGACAAGTGAGACCTCATTGAGGGACAACATTATTTAAGTCAACATTGTATATGTTACCCTTTCTAGGAACTTTAAGTAAAACATGACTTTCATCTGTTAACTTTAAGTATTAACTGCTCTAGTTGCACTGTTAGTGCTGCTAGAGGATAGAAAGGCCATATTGTGTGAGTTTTTGGTTGAGCTAGATGTCCCTTTGACCTCTGATTCATAAGCCTTCAAGTTGTTGAAGAGGTCATCTAAACTCAATGTCTTAATCTCTGGTTTGTTCCTCCACACAATAGTATGCATAGTCCATTCTTGTGACAAACTTCTCAAGAACTTTTGATTGATGTCTTCTTGAGGGATAACTTCACCATACATCTCCAGTTGACTAATTAGATTTTGAAGCATTTCATAGGCTTGCTCAATCACTTCTGAGCTGGATGCAACAAAATTTTCATATTGCTGCTTTAGAAGATTTTTCTGAGTTTTCTTTGTAGCAGTATTACCTCCAAATCTGTTCTCAATAGCCTGCATCAGTGTCTTAGCATCCTTGTACGAGTTGAACTTTAATTGATGCTCATTAGGTAAAGCCATCAACAAAGTGCTTCTTCGTGCCTTCAACCTCCCTTCTTTGTGCCATCTCTTCAACCACCTTTGTAGGAGGGATACAGCTCTTTACCATCAACAGTTTTGTTACTATGGGTGGCCATTAACCATTTTCTACTAATCTCCCTTAGATGTAATCAAATGCATTGTAGGTACTGGTCCATCCTCAACCTTCAGAGGATCATACTCACTAGGTGGGAGTATGGGTTGCTTGATGGTTTGAGTAGATTGAGAATCCATTGCTTCTTAAAAAAGTAGATCTTTTTGTGTAGTGAAGGTTCTTCTTATTTACAGTTCTCTCAGCTCTGATACCACTTGTTGATCCCAATAGAATAGATCTTGATTAGCTTGTATAAGGCTAAGTTGTATTGAATAAATTCAAAACAACTATGATAGAAACTTTGATTATAAATATCAAAGACTATGCGGAATCTAGTCAATGATACTAGGAAGAATTTCAATGAAACAGTAATGAATAAGATCAATAACAAGCAGTTTACCAAACTTTCAGCCTCAATATAGTACGAACACTCTTAATAGTGTTAGGGTTACAAAACCTTGATGCTAATCAACAATTCTATGAATGACTCGATTTGATACTTTGATACTGATACATAGAATTCTATACCCTAGGTCCTCCTTTTATACACCAAGGAGTCCTAATGGGATTACAATATTTTCCTAAGTTATCATGATCTTCTAAACAAATAACTTATACGTATCTTTTACAAAAATATCTCATACTTATCTCATAAGTATTCTTGATCTCTAATCAATCTTTATCCTTTCCTTGACAGCATAAACTCTTCAGCAGTTGTAATCTTTCAGCAGCATTACCTCTGAACACTAGCAGTCGTACTTATCCACCACCAGCAGTTAACTTAGTACAAGACACTAGAACTACATAGAACTTTTCTTCATTCTTCACCATAAGTAACTAACTTTACTCTAGTAGTACTTAGTTACTCTAGCAGTACTAAGTTACACTCGTAGTAGTAACTTTCTACTAACAGTTGTAACCTCATGCAGTCTTTGTACTAGCAGTATTAACTTTAACTGAGCAGTCTTAACTTTGTACTGGCAGTACTAATATACACTAGCAGTAGTAACTACGAACTAGCAGTATTAACTTTATACTAGCAGTAACTACTTAGCATATTTTTCATTAAAGTTAATGAGCAGCACTAACTTATGCTTAGCAGCAGTAACTCTAACCTGAGAAGTAGTAACTTCAAGAAGCATTAAGAAGCTTTTAATCCCAACAATTTATGAGATTGGCAGGTTACCATCGATGTTTTCTTTCCCGAATTTTTCTAAGATTACTAAACCCTTTACCTCACTAAGGCAGAAGAATCGAAAGTACTAGTGGGGCATAGACACAGAGGAAGCTTTTCAGACTTTGAAATACAATTTGTGTATACGCCCAACTATGTCATAGGCCTAATAGAACCGAAGATTTTGTAGTTACTGTATGATGCGACGAAATCAAGAATTGGGAATGAGTTTGTACCTACAAAGAGATAAGGTATTGGTTTATTCCTCGCGGCAAATAAAGATTCACGAGAATTAGCTATACCATGCATGGTTTAGTAGTTAGTGTGCAGTGTATCTTTACTCCTAAGAAATGGAAAACAAGTTATTGGTGACCAAGTATGAATAAGGATATAACTACATATATTATTAAGTGTTTTGAATTGCTCGAAGGTGAAGGCTAAATATTAAGAGACCATCAGGTTTGCTTCATCAACCAAAAATATCTGAGTGGAAATAGGACAAAAACCACCATCGATTTTATCACTAAGTTGCCGAGGTCAAGTGGTGGATATGATACAGTTTGGGTGATAGTCGATAGACTGACTAAGTCAACCTATTTTTCTGGTTATATGTGAAGATTATAAGATGAGGATGTTAGCAAGGCTATATATTAATGAGATAGTAGCAAGGCATGGAGTGCATGTGTCGATCATCTCAGATCGTAGGGGAAGATTTACTTCGCGGTTTTGGTAAACATTGCAGAAGGCATTAGGAACACGGTTAAGAATGCGTACGACTTATCATCCTCAAGCGGACGAATAAAGTGAGCGGTACAATTCAGAATATTGAAGTATATTGTTAAGAGTGTACGTGATTGATTTTTTTGGGTGGTAGTTTAGGATACACGAGTCTACCCTTAACAGAGTTTTCTACAAAATAAAAAAAAAAATAAAAGTTATCATTTAGGTGTTTATGTGCTCATTTGAAAGCGATGAATGGAAGGAAGTGTAGGACAACCATGGTTCCTTTGGGCTGAAATTGGAGAAATTCGGTCGATTGGACCAGAATTGGTACAGGAGATAACTAATAAGGTGATATTGATTAAAGAAAAGCTCAAGCGGCTAGAGATTGCCAAAAGAGCTATGTTGGCAATAGGCGTAAACATTTAGAGTTGAAGTTGGGGATAAAGTGATATTGGAAGTGTCGTCTTGAAAAATTAAGTGCCATTTGGAAGAAGACATGTTAGCACCCCGATATGTGGGACCAATTAAACATTAAAAGGATCGGGTCCTATGGACAATTGATTAAGATTTGTCTCAATAATTTTAGTATGTATTTGATGTGATTCAAATTTAATGATAAATTGTGACGGATGTAAATATGCATGTGCCTTTGGAAGAAATTAAGATACACAAAACTCTTCATTTTGTTGAAGAACCTGTCAAGATTATCGATCGTGAGGTTAAAAGTTTGAAGCGTAGTAGTATTTCGATAGTTAAAGTCTGCTGGGACTCAAAGCGAGGTCATGAGGATTTCATGAGAACTAATTATTCACATTTACTCATTGAGCAAGTTATAGTTGGAAGTACTAATTAAAGTTGGGTACATAGGGTTACTGGTAGACCTTAGTGCCCCCTTAAATGTTCTTATGTGGTTTGGTTAAAGTTATATATTGAGCAAACCTGAAGTCGAGCCGATTCTCCAAAAACATTGAGTTTTGTAACAACACATAACTTAAGTTCAAGACAGTTCTTGTTTGATGAGTTGTGAGGTTGAGTTTTGGATCAAGTTGTTACACAACTTAAGGTTTTTGACAAATTCCCTCGAGGACGGGCGAGGTTCATTTAGTTTGGATGTTCTATTCGGTTATAATTATGTGAGTAAGAACAATTGTTAGCGATTAAATTGATTAAATTTTGAGACGAAATTTCTTTACAGTAGGGAGACGGTGACACCATGATCACACCAGATTAGTTTAACCATACAGTGTTATTCTAGAACTAGGTTTTATTGATTTGAGTTATGTGCAAGTGTGTTTTTGTGGCATTTGAGATTATGTATTATATGGACATATGGGATGTATTTTTATGTGTGAGATGTTCAAATGAGGTCTTTTGGTCATTTCATTCATTATAAATGATGATCATGAGATCGAAAATTTCACTCGTTATGATATTTATAACGTTTGAAATAATTAATGTGGCAAGTATCGTTAATTTCGATTCAAGGTTATTTAGTGAATTAGGATTCGATAATTTATTTATATAGTGAGTGGATTAACTAAATTTTAGTTTTTATTTTTTTTTTTTTGAGGGAAACCAAATAAAGTGAAGTAAATATGTTAAGTTAATGGTTAATAAGTATTTTTATTAAAAGGTCAGCAAATAAGTAAATACAAGTGTAGATCATACTTTAAATAGAAATACATGTTTATAAATAAATACATAATTATAATAATTATTTTAAAAATATATATAAAGGTGATTATAATAGTATAAACAAATGAAGTTAAAAAAAAATGAAAATGAAAGAGAAGCCATGTCCATTGAAGAAAAATCAAGAAGGCTGGCAGAACTTATTAGAGAAAGAAAGAAGTTCTTTGCAGCACAAAGAGCAGAAGCTATAAGGAATAAACCTCCCACTAAAACTCAAAGAAGAAATCAGATGATACAGTATCTGAAGAACATGGCAGGCTACTCACATGCACAGTTAAAGGATAAAAGCTTTGATGAAGTTCAGAAGCTTTTTGAAAAGCATATGAAGTGGATAAATAGCTTTGTTCCCATGGAAGAAGATCTTCCTTCAGAAAAGGTACAAAAGGAAGTAAGTAGTGAAAAGAAAGCTGAAGGCAGCAGCAGAAAGAAATCAATTGGTAGGAAAAGAGCAAAGGATAAGCAAGAACAAGAATCTTCCAAAAGGCAAAGAGTGGAGGATGATAAAGAGGAAGAAGAGCTTAAGAAATGCTTTGAGCTTGCTAAAGAAGAAGAAATAGCAATCAATGCTATACCTCTAGCTACCAAAGTACCAGTTGTAGGTTTTCAGATTCACACAAGAGGTAAGCCAGGGTATTATGAAATATTTAGAGCTGATGGAAGTTCAAAGCTATACCATGTGTTCAGCCAACTGCTTAGTGAATTTGACAGAGAAGACTTAGTAAATTTGTGGAAGTTAGTTAAAGCTAAGCATGGGGATAACAGGCCAGAGGAAGATTTTGAAAGGGTGTTATGGGGTGATTTGAGAGTAATGTTTGAACCTGATGTAGAAAGTGAAGTATGGAGATCTCTACAAGGATACAAGGTGACAGTTTGGAAGTTATATGATTCCTGTGGAGTGCACTTTGTAAGGTTTAAACATTTACATGTCTTTATGTTGGTTGAAAAGAGATATCCCCTTACACCAATAACAATCACAAACATGCTGAACAAGAAGCTTCAAGCAGATCAGTGGAATGAGATGGTTTATCAACTACTCAAGCTCATGGTAAAGCAGCAAAATGGTCAATGAAGTGTTTGGAAGCATCCTCCTGGTGATGGTAAAGACTTTGAATGAAACTTGAAGATTCAGAAGATGAACATCAAGTTTAGGGGAGGATTGTTGGGATTAAAAGGCTTCTTGAAGTTACTACTGCTCAGGTGAATGTTACTGCTGTTAAGCAAATACTCTAAGTAGTTAAGACTGTTAGTGGAAAGTTAATACTGTCAGTACAATGTTAGTACTGTTAGTGATCTTATTGAAATATATGCTAAGTAGTTAGTGCTGCTAGTAGTAAAGTTAAGACTGCTAGTACACAGTTACTACTGTTAGTATATATTAGTACTGCTAGTACTAAAGTTACTACTGCTTATGTTTATTAGTACTGCTGGTACAAAAGTTAATGCTGCTGGATTACAACTGCTAGAAGAGTTACTACTGTCAGAAGGATAAAGACAAGTAAAGAGATAAGGATTGTTTGGAGAACAAGAATACTTACGAAGATAAGTATTAGTTATTTGTGAAGAAGATATGTATAATGTATTTGTTTAAGAGATTACATCTGCTTTTAGAAAAGATCATGATATCTTAGAAAAGTATTGTAAGCCTTGTAGGACTCCTTGGTGTATAAAAGGAGGTCCTAAGGCATAGAATTATGTATATATACAAAAATGTGTCATTGTCATAGCTTCAAGGTTGTAAACCCTAACACTATCAAAGAGTGTTCGTATTAATATATTTGAGCTTATTGTTTTGGTTGTATTTTTGTGTTTCAAACATACTTTTTCTTTATTCTTTTTGGTGATATAAACTAAATTCCGCATAGTTTATATCATACACTCAAAGTTTTAGTCTTAGTGCCTTTAGATTTATCCAATGATACTAAACCTTACATCAAGCTAAGGAGTTCAAGATTTGTTCATTGGGATCAACAAGTGGTATCAGAGCTTGCTGTGAAGCTTTGAATAAGAAGAAACAAACAACACTTACTAGATCTAGTTCTCTGTGATAAAATAGAGGCATGAACTACTTCTACAACTCTGACTGCAAGACTCCCTATCCTCAACCCAGGAGAATATGATATTTGGTTAATGAGGATAGAACAATACTTTCTAATGACTGATTACTCCCTTTAGGAAGTAATTCTAAATGGTAACAAAGTGCTGAAGAGAACTGTTAGAGAAACTGAGCAGGAATATGAACCTACTACTGCAGAAGAAAAGCAAGACAGAAGGAATGAGATGAAAGCTAGAGGAACTCTGTTGATGGCACTCCCAAATAAGGATCAACTAAAGTTTCATTCATACAAAGATGCAAAACTACTCATGGAAGCCATTGAGAAGAGATATGGAGGAAACAAGGAATCCAAGAAAGTTCAGAGAACTCTACTCAAGCAACAATATGAGAACTTTGCAGGATCAAGTTCAGAAATAATGGACCAAACTTTTGATAGGTTACAAAAACTTATTAGTCAGTTGGAGATTCAAGGCGAAGTTATTACACAAGAGGACATGAACTTAAGACTGCTGAGAAGTCTTCCATCTGAATAGAAGACTCATGCTTTGATTTGGAGGAACAAAGAGGAAATAGAGACCATCAGTTAGGATGACTTATACAACAACTTGAAGATATATGAACTTGAACTTACAGGATCATCAAGTACAAGCCAAAATCCACAAAATGTGGCTTTTGTGTCATCCAACAGCACTAACAGCAACTGCAACAGCAGCACAAATAAAGCAGATAACACTGCTTATGGAGTTAGTGCTGCTCATACTCAATGTAATCCTACATCTGGAGATAACCTTAGTGATGCTATGATATGTGCTAATAGTTTGCTAAGTATTTGTGTACAGTATTCCTTATGTAACTCTGTCTTGCATTGTCTATCAGTGATATATATATTTGCTTTTAATGAATGTGTATGTGATAAATCTAACTGAATCATGTCTTCATCACTGCACAACAATCTAAAACTTGATCTTGAACTTGTTCCTAAGGAGAAAAGACTAAGATTGGGAAATTTAACGGAAGACTCAATCCTGGAAAGATACAAAGAGAACCCATATTTCAAGTCGTTCTGGATGCTCTTGTCCTGACTCCAATGCTACACTGTATTTTCTCAACACTGCAGTATGTTCCAGAAGTTTAATATGCATCAATTCTGGGATTCAGTTTACAAGCATGACACTTTCTACAAATTCAAAATGGAAAAGGAAGAGATTCAAACTCACTCTGGAAATCTTCAGAGATATCTTTAAGATCTGCCTTAAAGAAGCAAAAGGACAAGAACTTTGATGCACTTCCTATTATAAGAAATTTGTTGTCTATCTTAAAGAATCTTAGTCACAACTAGGGAAATTTATTCACTCAGTGATGGTTGTTGTCGATCAGAATTGCTTAACGATGGATAACATTTGCTTGCTCTCATTAACAGAAGCTTATCTGGAAAGACATCTGGTCTTGAAAAACTTTGTCTCTTCAGAGCATAAATCCTTTGGGGTATGTACCATCAGAAGAATGTGCACTATGTTGAACTACTTTGGGAAGACTTCATTTACCAGATTGAAAACACAGCCTATAAAAAGCAAGAGAAGATGTACTATCCTCGATTCACTAAAGTTATCATTCACTACTTCCTTACTCAAGACAAGACACTCTCCTAGAGAAACAAGATCGGGATGCACACCTCTAGGGATGACTATTTGATTAACACTTTAAGATTTGTCTCTGTAAAAGAAGAAACTCAAATCTATGGTGCTATACTTCTTGAATCTTTGACAAGTCCTGAGATGAAGGAGACCAAATCTTACAAGACTTACTTTGGTTTTGCTACAGGAGCTACACCTCCTAAGAAGCCGCGAAGTTCAAGACGCCATTTTCACCCTAAACTCACTATTGTCCTAGTTTTAAATAAAGAACCTACAGGAAAATCAAAGAGAGTAAAAAGACTTGCAAAGAAGTCTACTAAGGCTCCAGCAAGAGGTGTTGTTATTAGAGAAACTCCTAAGATACCATTTTCTAAGAAGAAGGAAAAGGTAGATGTTACTTAAGGTAAAGGAATTTAGTTACTCTCTCAAGTGGCTTTAAATGAAGATGCTCATTTGAAGAAGTACGGAAGAAGAGTATGAGAAGACTTCCCATAAGAACTCAACCAAGTGGTTCTGGTGCTCTGTTAAAGATCATACTTCGTTACAAGTGAAGGAACCGGAGTATAAACCCGGTTCCTGATGTTACTAAAGAAGAATCATCTGAAAGTGAAGCTGGATCTTAGGGAAATGATGAAGAAATAGCAACAATGAACAAGACTCAAGTGATGAAGACAGTTATCAAGAGAATACAATGATAATTACAAAACCTAAGCAGAAAAGTGATATGATCGAATTCTGCGCATAAAACTGATGAGAATGAATTCAGGCTCAGATCAGAAATCAAGAAGAAAATGAAGATTTGAAGAAGAAGTAAAGATAAACTTGTTTAAAACACGTCCAACGATTCTAATGATGAATGATGAAAACAAAGATTACTGATAAAAGATGAATTCATAAACCTCCTTTCTTCATCTATCATTGCAAAGGTCATAGAGAAAGTCAAGATACAACTCCTTAGATTCTGCCAAAGTAAGTATCTAACTTTGCTCCTCCAGTGATCCAAAGCATGGTTACTGAGTCACTTGAACATGTTGTTCTAGCCAAGGAGTCCTTCACACCATAGATCTTCATATGATGCTGCTGCAATGCTTATAGAATTTGAGTTGAAGAAGATTTTGATCAACAAAATAGATAAAAGTGAATCATATCTGGAAGCTCTTGAACACAGAGAATGCTATGATGGATTGATAAAATATTATGATCTTGACAAGACTATCTTCTTCACTTATAGTAAAGTGTATTCGTTGAAGAGAAGCCAAAAAGACAAAGATAAATAGAAGACCCTTCACCTTGATCAGACCAAGGTTGAAGGCAGAGGAAGACTAGCAAGGATGCAGACCGACGAAAGGTCTAAAAAGCTAATGACTCAACAATCTGGCTCATCCAAAGGCACCAAGTCTCAATCAAAATCTTCTGGAAAGTCTGTTCAATCAAAGGAACCAGAGTTTGAGGTTGCAGATTCGAACATGCCACAAGATCAAGAGGAGAACCTGGGTAATGATGATGTAGAACCCAAGGAGAAGGTTGCATCTAAACGTGACTGGTTCACCAAACCTACACAACCTCAAGAACCTACTGATCCTGTATAGAATGTTGACAAGACTCCACAACAAGGACAAAATCAAAGCTGGTTAATGACTCTTGCATCATCTGCTAATAAACCGTCAAAGACCTTTGATGAATTGATGAGCACTCCAATAGACTTCTCTGCATTCATCATGAACGGCCTGAAAATCAACAATCTTACTCAAGATACACTGTTAGGACCAGCGTTCAGACTTCTCAAAGGCACACGCTCCAATTATGCTGAGTTGGAATATGATTTTGAAGAATGTTACAAGGCTCTTTTAGAAAAATTTAATTGGGAAAATCCAAAAGGCGGTGACTATCCATTTGATCTTACCAAACCCCTACTTTTAGTTATGAGTAGGAATCGTCAAAAAGTACCAGTTGATTACTTTTTCAACAATGATCTCACGTATCTGCAAAGAGGAATTTCAACTATGACCTACACGACTTCTCTAACAAAGATAAAGGCTGCTCAATATGATCTTCCAGACATTGAAGACATGGTTCCAAACATATGGGTTCCTGTTAAAGTTGCCTATGATAAACATGCATTATGAGGAATCTCACATTAGAGAGAACAACATAAGACCTTTTATGGATACGCACGAGGCCTGCAATCCACACATGATGTATACTCCACGAAACGTATTTTGGCGGTAACTCAGGTTGAGGTAATGAGGAAACATAGATATGGGTATCTAAAGGAGATTGTAGTGAGAAGATCTGATAATGACCTTTACAGATTCAAGGAAGGAGACTTTCCACGTCTTCATATCAATGACATCGAGGACACGCTTCTCCTGGTTGTTCAGAATTGGCTCACAAATCTCTCGGGCGATGACGTTTCTGACTTCGCAATAGCATTAAGGATGTTCACCAGAAGCTTGGTTATTCAGAAGCGAGTCGAAGATCTTCAACTCAGAGTTGAAAGTTACCAGAAGAAGATCAACGTCACCAAACTAGAAACTACCAAATTCGGCATCAGAAAAAGAGACCCATACACTTCATATCAAGACCCTCAACGATTCATTTATGTCGACAACGATAGGAGAAACAGGTTGATGCGATCATATGAACTCTATAAGTTTAGTGATAGGACATTAACTGGGATTCGAACTTCGCTGTATGACATAACAAAGAATATCCGAATGGAGTACCTGCCAAAGCGAAGATGGAGTACATTGGAGAAGAAAAGAGCTAATATCATGATCAAGGCGATTGACAAGCAGTTGAAAGAAAGAAGGTTGATAAGGAGTCTCGAAAAGTTTGTTGGTGGAAGGCACTACGGAACTGACCTCTGACTACTTCAACAAACAATATGACTTTGTCATATTGTGTTCATCATCATAAGGTCATTTCGTACATTTTATAAACTTGTGAATATGTATATAAGTAGTGTATACTTAAAAGTAGGCATATATAGTGTTTGAGAATGAATTTTCAAGAATTTCTTTGTAAATTCAAAATTTTTCAAATTAACATACTCAAACACCATACAATTCCCTTATAATTTGAAGGGGAGCATTAAGATGTTCCAATTATCGGCTTGTTAATAATTAGACATTTTTCCTCGAAATCATGGATATTTGAATCAATTGATATCCAAAATATCAAGAGATTTGACATTTTTTATAAGGGGAGAAAATGTGATTAAAATATATG
>BQNB010161575.1:0-14666 GCA_026074375.1 Tanacetum coccineum
AGCTGTCTCCATCAACGAACCACAAACCACCATGCTCATAAACAATGCTGCCACTGTGTTCTTCATTTTTGGTAGAATATATAACTTGTGTTGGCTCAGAGGCTTAATGTCTTATTAGAAGAGTTATGGTATTTATAGGAATATGTGTATGTATGTGAGGGAGGGGAGTCTTTATCAGGAGAACCAGGAACGGAGAGCTTTCCCCCCTTTTCCGCCGACTCTTTGGCGCTGGTTTTAAGAATGAGTGATTGCCCTTCTCCGATATGGCATTATTAAACATAATTAATGATCAAAGAAAAATATTATCATTTGCATAAATCTTTTCTAATCAAATGATTTAAACAAACACATGATTAACTATAAGCTAGTTATGTTAATCATGTAAGACAAAATAGGATTAACCATAAGTGGAAACAATCTTTCCAAATCTAGAAGATCTTTCCTTATTAGTGATAAGAAATATTTTACTTCTAGAAGAATCTAATAAACTAGATTTATATGTACAAAACAATATTTCGTTAAGATTTGGGGTTAATTATAAAAAGAAAAAAGTTGTCCCAGCTGCACCCAACGGATCCAACAAAACCAAAGGACAGATCCAGGCTTAGATGGATCTGTAGATCCGTGCGACAGCTGGTTAGGAAAGATTTTGAATTTCAAATGTTGCCTATAAATAGCAACCTTAAGTCTTCATTTTAGATAACTCTTCATAAATATTTTTCTTTTTAGCTTTTATCATTTTCATATTCTTTGATCATTATACTTGTTTCATAATCCATTACAAGTGATTAATTTATTCCACTCTTTAGTGAAGAACACTAACAAAGAGGTAAAGCTTCAAGTGTTATTAGTTTAGATGTGTCATCACGGTTGTGATATTCATTTATCTTGTATCTCTTGTGTTGTGTGTTGTGTGTATCATATTCTTATGATAGGTTAGTATTTAGGCCACAAAATACATAGTGTGTTAGATTGGTTCTATCTCGAAGTAGAACTCGGTATTTAGCTTAGTACCGGAAAAAGTGTAAGCGACGTGTACGGTTTTCTCTGCCTAAAGGGAGCTTGTTGACATAGTGAAGAAAACTCTCAAGTTGGATACTTGGGGAGTGGAGTAGGGTGAAGAGCAGCTTCATAGCCGAACCACTATAAATCATTGTGTCATCGGTTTGATCTTTCGTATCCTTACTTGTTTATACTTCGTAGATTACTTATTTACTTATTGCATTGCTATCATATACACTTGTGTATATCTCTTGAATTCACATAAGTCGACAATCTAATTTTTATTTATAAAATGGTAAGAACTATTCAACCCCCTCCCCCCTTCTAGTTTCCACAATTAGTATCAGAGCCACGTTACCCAAGATCTTTAACGTATATTGTACATTAAAGCTTGAATTGATCTATGGATTCGGATAAATAACTAGAACGACAATCTATGTAAAGACCACCACTTTTCAAAAACGATTGTTTTATATATTAGAAAAATATATTCGAAACTTATGTGAAAGCAAAAGATTTAGATCTTTGCCATACTATCTGTAACAACCCGAGTTTCACGACGCGTATTACGATCGTGAATTCGACGTCATAATTATTATTTTATAAATTCGTGTGAACGAACGCCAACATTTAAATTTTATTTGTCGTAAATAATTATTTTCGTATTTTATTACGAACGGAAATTTGAAATTTTTATTTTTGACATTTCACGAGTCAACGTTTGACCGCGCGTTCGTTAATCATTTTAAGCATCGTAAAAATCTACGACGCATTTCGTTATTATTTTTATGATCGTAAATTATTATTTTTCGAACCTTGTCGTCCTTGTTCCTCGACCGTGGCCAAGACTCGCGTTTTAATTAAAGTGACATGTTTACATTTGTAGTGTCAAGTATCACTTTATTTTAAATTGACATGGAAATTACAAGTAATAAAATTTGAAAAAAATAATAATTATACATGCATCCTAGCCCATAGCCGCCGACTATAGCACCACAAACACACTCCAAATCTTTTAATTCCCATGTCAAGAAATGATTACATATGATGGTTGCTTCCAAGATAATTTAAACCCTTATAAAAGCATAAGTAAACACCTAGCTTCAAATTTTCAACTTCACTCCTCCCTTTGCTCCCTCCCTAACCGGCCACCATCACACACACTTATACAAATTCCATTTTCAAGTTTTAATCATTTATACCTATACAAACATCACTCAAAAGTAGTTTGGATTAATCAAGAATAAAGTTTTAGCTTGTTTTCCTCTCCCTCCTTTCTTTTTGGATTCGAACGAGCCACCAAGGCAAATATCTTTGGTGTTTTGTATTTTTCCAACCATCAAATATTGATTAGGAGATGATAATATAATCATCTAAGAAAGAAAAGAACACATGCAATAAGGTTTGAGCAAGTTTTGGATTTATTTGAAATAAGGAAGTTTTGGTTCAAGTAAAGATAGTGGGATTTAGTAGGGAAATATTATAATAAGATTGTGGGAAATTTCAATTGAAAAATAAAGGGGTCTTGGGTTCGGTTGAAGGTTCGAACCAAAGGGAAGACACACACAAAGTGTGTGTCATTGTTTGAATAATAATCAAGGTTACTTTTAGGTTGATTTGGATTAGTTGGATTGGGTTTAGTTTTGGTTTTGGTTCGGATGTGGGTTCGAATTCACGGCCAAAAGGGAACAAGGAACAAGTGTGTTCAATTATCGAGTCTGATCTTGCTACAATAGCATTGTGAGCCTTCTTTTATATTTTGTTTCGTTTGTTTCGTATATTTGATTTGATTAAAATCTGTTTTATGTGATGAAATCTATAAGATCTTGCGTCGTCTGGTTAGTTGTTGTTATAAATTGATTGAGCGAGTTAAATGTGAGTTATAGGCCATTATAGATGTGCCGTGAGTGAGTTTTTAGGTCAAAAGTGAGTTTTGGCGTGTTTTGAAACGGATATATTTTGGGCAGAAACTTTGGTGCGGAAAACGAGGGTCGAGATTTTGTGAAATCTAATTTTGGATTAAAAAATATGATAAAGCTATTTTAGACGATCGTTTTGACATAAAACGGAGCTTCTAACTCCTAATAACGAAGAAATTAGAGCGAAAACGAGATATACTTTTTATGTATAAAAACTCAGCATTTTGGAAAATATATTAGTTGCTGACAGGAAATTAAACGCTCGTTTTGAGCACTTTCGAGTTCATTTCGGCCATCCGGCGAAGCACAAAAGTTGCTCGGAATAACGTTTTACTTTGACCCGAGGCTCGCTAGTTTTAAAATCAAGTAATAACGAGTCAAAATCTGCATTTTTATTAAAAGTGTCATAGTTCCTGCAGAAACTTGCAGGGGCATTTTGGTCATTTTTTGTCGAGTTTCGGGTCTCGGCTAAAACTAAAACGTTGTCCGGAATGTCGTTTGACATAAAATCTCTTTTGAGTCCGAGTCGTGAAAATGTGATATAACGGGTCGTTTGGAGCGGGTCATATTCAATAATATATATATGTATAAAAAGTCAAAGTCAAACAAAGTCTAACGTTAACTTTTGAGAGTCAACGGGTTAATACTAAACTTGTCGGATGTTAT
The DNA here is from genome assembly GCA_026074375.1 of Tanacetum coccineum. Lineage (NCBI taxonomy): Eukaryota > Viridiplantae > Streptophyta > Magnoliopsida > Asterales > Asteraceae > Tanacetum > Tanacetum coccineum. The sequence goes on from BQNB010161575.1 coordinate 3,588, forward strand.
AAAAATAATAAACGTTATTATTATTAAGAGTATAATATTTTAGACTTAACGATTGTTATGAACGAAGGAGATTCTAAAAATAGAAACTTTTTTAATATACGGGACATCATCCCGGTATTAGTAATTAATAGCCAAATTAAGCGTCGAGTGAACGATAATCAAATTGAGTATCGAAAGTTCGACGAGATAACTAAATATTATTATAAATATAGTTAGAAGACGAGACTTACTAAAAATGGTAACTTTCCGAAAATAGTAACTTTCTAAAAATAGCAAGTTTCCTAAAAATAGAAAGTTTTTGATTAAGTGACGAATAATATAAATAAAAGAAAGATCGTAACCCAATTAAGTGGAGTTTAGGATTTAGGACGCGCAAGTGGATTTCTCATCACATGTGTATATATATCTATATAGTTTTAATAGTTGCGATATACGCACTATCCGATCGTATCTTACGATGTAATAATTGAACGACATAAGTTATAGATAGCGGTTGAGCTCGTTGTCGAGTAGTTCGTGATTGTTTCGGTTATTTAATCTTCGGCTTCGATCAAGGTGAGTTCATAGCCTCGCTTTTGAATATTTTAAATATTTTTAAACCCGCGAGGTGGATACTTGATGTTCTGTGAAAATGAGAACGCTATATGTTTTGATACTAAATATGATTCCATTCACTATTGAGTATATTCCTTTTACTGTGTGACCGTTAGTTGCCTAGTTGCAGGTGAACGCTAATGCATTAAATAGATCTATTAGGTTTGACAACCCTGTCCAGGGTTTGAATCAGTTGTGAGCACCATGTAACGGACATTTTGTAGTTAGTATTACGAGAAGTGGCATACTTCTCGGACATTATTTTATCCTACAGGATGAATGTGTTAAGTTTCGGTACATGGGCTCATTTAGTTGAAAATAAGTATTTTTATAACTTGTCTTACGAGCAATGTTATAAGTTTGTTGAACCAAATATGCATTCTAACTGTTATATGTAAACTCTATGAATTCACTCAACGTTTTGTTGACCTTTTAAGCATGTATCTCAGGTTAGTTGTTGATGATGGCTCGGATGGGACGGAACGCGGATATCAAAGACGGTGTCTCGGTGAAGTAGTGTCATAAACTAAACAATGTTTTAGAAACCAAGTCGTGCTATGACTTTTAGAAATAAATTTCTATGTTGGTATTGGGACCTATGTAACTCTGATGTTTCTCTTTTAAATAAAAAAAATTATGTTTTATAAACGTATCTTTGAACGTTTACTGGGACTCGTGTGCATGTATTATGAAGTCGCACCTCAAATATTGTATTCCGCTGCATATCGTATTATGGGGGTGTTACAAAGTGATATCAAAGCCCGAGTTGTAGTGAACTAAGTCATTTTACAAAACTTGGACTACAACTGTTTTTGGAAAAAACGAGTCTTTCACCGTTGTCCGATATCCGCGCGTGCATCGTTCTCGATCCTTAGAAGCCTTATGTGGTATATTTTATTGCATATTATGTGCGTAACAAGTGGGATACACTTGGTATAAGTAATGATTATATAAGTACATTTATAAACGGCATCTGTTCTATAATGTATGGTTACATATATAACTCGGTATTCGCATCTCGTGAAAAAATTAATTTCTTTATGCATTTAATGCAATATCATGAAACCATCCTAATATGTGATGAGTATAATTTTACATATGAAAAAAATATATATGTATGATGGTTACTAATATAAGTATTTCTTTTCTTTTGTAGTATCATGGGCGAACCTTTGTCACCGGACTGTGTGTTCGACTTTCTTGCAGATGAGTCGGAGCCGCATCCAACTTATGATTTCTTAGTGCCCGGACCGCTACCAGGGTATGCTGGTAACCCGAACAACAACAACGGGTGGATTGAGGCAGACGTGCCCTTACTTGGAGAGCTTGGAGTTGTAGCGGACGAGTCGATGGTTGGCCCAATAGTGGATGAGATTGCTGAGCCGATAGTCGAGGCGGAGGAGCAGGTGATTGCTCCAGTGGTTGATATAGATGAGGATATAGCCATGCTGTTTGGCGATGTTGATTTTGAGGATGATGACTCCTAGGGTTTTGATGAGGAGGAGGTTTATAAGGTGGACGAGGAGTGGCAGATGGCTCCCGCCATACCACCTCCGATGCCAGCGATGCCCCCACCGAGCGTCTACGAGGTTGGAGGTCCATCTACTGTTGCTGCTGAGGGACAGTCTTTTCCCCTCCCAGCACCTGGATTTCCTGTACCTCCATCAGTGATCGAGGACTTGAGTACCCACTTGGGTAACCTAGAGTACGGACATGGACAGCTTATGAAGAAGGTGATCCAGGTGAGTGATGCGGAGGTAGCAGCTGGTGTTACTATCGAGGATATTGGCCCGAGGGTTTTTGCTATTGAGGGACAGGTGCAGGTGATGGCGTCCCAGATGGTTCATGCTGCCGATAGATTTGAGCAGATTGGCACTCAGGTGGAGCAGGGTCAGCAGACTGTGACCCAGAGAGATAAGGTGATTACTGGATTGACTCAGCAGGTACAGGCCTTGCAGGCAGCGGTGCTGCAGAGAGATTCATAGATTCAGCAGCTGTGGACTACAGTTTCAGAGATGAGCAGCCGAGAGAGCACATTGATGTAGTGTATTTTGGGGATGGATAGGCGACTTACTGATTTGGAGAGAAGGCCATCAGGACCTCAGTAGTCCTATTGGCTGATTATTTTGATTTTTGGATTAGATTATGACCGTTTGTATAGCCACTAAACTGCCAGTCCTAGTTAGTGAGGTCATGCTGCCGGGTGTATTTTGTTTTTGTAAACACCGCAGCCATTCGGATATGTTAGGATTCATGTATTAGACACTTAGAATCATTATGATTGGATGTATCGGTCTTGGAACCACAGATTGTAACTTTTGGGGGATTTTTGGTTGTACATGTACTACCCCCATCATTATTGTTATTATTATGGTTATGAAAAGATTATGATTATCCTTGATTATGAGTTGGTGTGATTGTGGATGTTGATGTTTTGAGTGGCCTTGTTACTAGATTGACTTAACCCCGAGTGTGGAATGATTCCGGTTGGTGGATCTTTCGCACATGTATGATACTTGCTTGCATTGTCCATGGGTGGGTATTATTTTTAACTTGTTGTGACCGTTGACCGAACTGTATTTAATGATATTTTGTGAATTGATAATTTTAAAACTATGAATTGCAATAACAAATTTGTGTGTTGAACAAATGTCGTGGCGCGAATCATACTGATTATGTTGTATAAACTGTTTGTGTAAACAATAGAAAAATGTGTTTTCAAATTTTATAAATTGACCTTATGATGTTAAATAAATTTTCTTTCAAAGAGTAAATATATATATATATATATGAATAATTTCGTTTTTGAAATAATAAGAATGGAAGATGAAATTGTGCTATCTTCTTTTCTTTCTTTTGAAATAATTAGATTTTCTCTTTAAATATTTTTTTGGAAATAACTTACGCGTGTAGCGTATGAAAAAGGAACGTTCTGACGAGGATGGACATGATGTCGTTCGGTCCTCTATTATGCATAACTTGATCAAATATGCATAATTTAGGAAGAACCACGCTATGTCAGGTAAATCGTCACCATTAAAACGCTTGATAATTGGGATAAATGTTTGGGTCAAGCTTTCGGAAGGAGAAAATGTTTTACCCCTGCTACGGATTCTTATGCAAGTAACCCTACTCCTATTGACTGCATGGAGAGAGTCTCATGCGAGTCATTATGACCGAGTTGTCCCGAAGGGGAAATACCTACGGTATTGTTCAAAACGAGTGTGTCTAGAAAGGAGTGAAGTCTAGTTCATGGAAAGGTAGATCGACGGTTGTTATGGAGACATGTTAAGACCAAGTGTAGTAGGTAGGCTAGTGAGTAAGGGTAGATTTGAGCTACCAAGGGTGTAAACCTGATATCGACATTGAGAAGGGATCTTCTTGGAGATGTAAAGATTCCTAAGGTGGGTGGAAGCTAAGATGGTTAGTCCCGGAGTTAAAAATGAGAAATGGAGAAGACTTTTCCTACATTACAAGTGTATTGTAAATGGTGTATCAACTGATGTCCGTGAAGAAGACTTCTTTTCCCGAAATGGAGAGTAGTAGTAGTGTAGTTGTAAATATATCTGATGTCGTCAAGGATTAGAATAAGGCACTAAGCGACACCTAACTTAAGGTTAGGTATAGTGATCCTTACTCCTTAACGTAACGACTTAGTGTGCGTTTGAAAGAGCGAAAGATTGGAGATTCCAACCGAATGGTGACATCCGTTCCCATCCTGGAGAAACAATCAAAGTAGCTAACGCCTTAAGCCGAACGGTATTAAATTAGGAATGGCGTAATTATCTCGACTTGATTAGTTGAGTCATCTAGAATTTGATGCGATGTGTTAGGACCGAGTCGACTATGCTAGTTGCAATGTGGAAACGTTGAATTTTTTTATTTTATTTTTCGTCAAACGAGCAACAAGCTTATGATTTACAATTGTTTCCTCGATTATTTTTTAATTGTCTTTCGACAATGTGTGTTTCTAGCGGAATTATCGCCGCCGAATTATATGAAAAATGTGCTTTATGTGTCTTATGTGCTATGTGCTCTTGAATGGTAGTAAGCGTTTAGGTCGCTTTTGTGTCATCGATGTGGCTTAGGACGTGAGTGAATGGGTATACTTACCCAAATGTAGATGAAGTTTGGTTTGAGAGGTACGCAAGCCAGGTAGTCCATTGTCGACTGTGGTTTGTTAACCCATAAGCATGACTATGGTTGGCTAAAACCTAACCGTGATTTAGTCAAGATCATTTCCAAGAAGCTTGGTCATCCGGAAAGCTCGGTATAATGAGCAATCTAATCGGTTGGGTATGAACCCGCGCGATGAGCATAGCCATTTTTGGGGCTTCCTAATAAGTAAGCATGGTTCTTTTGCTGAAACTTATAGAAAGCATGCATGATTATTGCTAAGCGTGATGATAAGTTAAGTAGAAATATAGAATCATTTTAAAATGACGAATAGGCGAATATGTGCTTAACTGAATATGTGATTTTGTATGTAGTGCGATAAAGCGTTTGATGGGGTCATGTGTACTTCGGAATATTTTTCACAACCGGTGGGGCATTATTAAATAAGACCGGAAGGGCGACATGTGTATATTGGTTTTGAATATTGATGAGTATTTTGGTTTCGATTGTTGACGTATGTTTTGATTTTAGTTAGCGACGCATGTCTTAGTTTTGTATAGCGGTGTGCGTTTTGTTTTGTTGGAATGATCACCAAACTAAGATTTGGGCTGATCCTTCGTTTAAAAACGACGTGATTCATGTTTCGCAGATATGTTCTGTGGCGTATTTTGTCCCTTATAATAAGAGCAATTATAATTATATTTTGATTTTGTTAACATAAAATATCATTTGTTTTGTTGATTTATTGTCCAGAATAGTTAAGGCGAGTATTATATCGAGTAGGTTTTACGTTCGAGCACGTGAGACCGAGCAATCGTAAGGAAACTGTCTCACCGTAAGAGATATCAGGACAAGTAAGAAAGGACGAGCACCGGGACGGCGCTTCCTTAAGGTGGGTGGAATGTAACAACCCGAGTTTCATGACGCGTATAACGATCGCGAATTCGACGTCATAATTATTATTTTGTAAATTCGTGTGAACGAACGCCGACATTTAAATTTTATTTGTCGTAAATAATTATTTTCGTATTTTATTACGAACGGAAATTTGAAATTTTTATTTTTGACATTTCGCGAGTCAACGTTTGACCGCGTGTTCGTTAATCATTTTAAGCATCCTAAAAATCTACGACGCGTTTCGTTATTATTTTTATGATCGTAAATTATTATTTTTTGAACCTTGTCGTCCTTGTTCCTCGACCGTGGCAAAGACTCGCGTTTTAATTAAAGTGACATGTTTACATTTGTAGTGTCAAGTATCACTTTATTTTAAATTGACATGGAAATTACAAGTAATAAAATTTGAAAGAAAAAAAAATAATTATACATGTATGCTAGCCCATAGCCGCCGGCTATAGCACCACAAACACACTCCAAATATTTTAATTCCCAAGTCAAGAAATGATTACATATGATGGTTGCTTCCAAGATAATTTAAACCCTTATAAAAGCATAAGTAAACACCTAGCTTCAAATTTTCAACTTCACTCCTCCCTTGGCTCTCTCCCTAACCGACCACCATCACACACACTTATACGAATTCCATTTTCAAGTTTTAATCATTTATACCTATACAAACATCACTCAAAAGTAGTTTGGATTAATCAAGAATAAAGTTTTTGCTTGTTTTCCTCTCCCTCCTTTCTTTTTGGATTCGGACGAGCCACGAAGACAAACACCTTTGGTGTTTGTATTTTTCTAACCATCAAATATTATTTAGAAGATGATATTATAATCATCCAAGAAAGAAAAGAACACATGCAATAAGGTTTGAGCAAGTTTTAGATTTATTTGAAATAAGGAAGTTTTGGTTCAAGTAAAGATAGAGGGATTTAGTGGGGAAATATTATAAGAAGATTGTGGGATATTTGAATTGAAAAATAAAGGGGTCTTGGGTTCGGTTGAAGGCTCGAACCAAAGGGAAGACACACACAAAGTGTGTTCAATTATCGAGTCCGATCTTGCTACAATAGCATTGTGAGCCTTCTTTTATATTTTGTTTCGTTTGTTTCGTATATTTGATTTGATTAAAATCTGTTTTATGTGATGAAATCTATAAGATCTTGCGTCGTCTAGTTAGTTGTTGTTATAAATTGATTGAGCGAGTTAAATGTGAGTTATAGGCCATTATAGATGTGTCGTGAGTGAGTTTTTGGGTCAAAAGTGAGTTTTGGCGCGTTTTGTAACGGATATATTTTGGGCAGAAACTTTGGTGCGGAAAACGAGGGTCGAGATTTTATGAAATTTGATTCTGGATTGAAAAATATGATAAATCTTTCTTAGACGATCGTTTTGACATAAAACGGAGCTTCTAACTCCTAATAACGAAGAAATTAGAGCGAAAACGAGATATACTTTTTAAGTATAAAAACTCAGCATTTTGGAAAATATATTAGTTGCTGACAGGAAATTAAACGCTCGTTTTGAGCACTTTCGAGTTCATTTCGGCCTTCCGGCGAAACACAAAAGTTGCTCGGAATGACATTTTACTTTGACACGAGGCTCGCTAGTTTTAAAATCAAGTAATAACGAGTCAAAACCCAAGGTCAAAATCTGCATTTTTATTAAAAGTGTCATAGTTCCTGCAGAAACTTGCAGGGGCATTTTGGTCATTTTCTGTCGAGTTTCGAAAAAAAAAAAAACAAAAAAAAAAAAAAAAAAAGAACTTGCAGGCATTTTTGTCATTTTTTTCGAGTTTCGGGTCTCGGCTAAAAACAAAACAGGTCGGAATGTCGTTTGACTAAAATCCTCTTTGAGTCGATCGTAAAATGTGATATAAAGGGTCGTTTGTAGCGGGTCATATGCAATAATATATATATGTAAAAAAAGTCAAAGTCACACAAAGTCCTACCGTAATTTTGTGAGTCCACGGTTAATACAAAACTTGTCGATTATATAAAAATAATAAACAGTTATTATTATAATATATAATATATTTTTAGACTTACGATGTTCTGAACGAAGGAGATTCTAAAAATAGAAACTTTTTTAATATACGGGACATCATCCCGGTATTAGTAATTAATAGCCAAATTAAGCGTCGAGTGAACGATATTCAAATTGAGTATCGAAAGTTCGACGAGATAACTAAATATTATTATAAATATAGTTAGAAGACGAGACTTACTAAAAATGGTAACTTTCCGAAAATAGTAACTTTCTAAAAATAGCAAGTTTCCTAAAAATAGAATGTTTTTGATTAAGTGACGAATAATATAAATAAAAGAAAGATCGTAACCCAATTAAGTGGAGTTTAGGATTTAGGACGCGCAAGTAGATTTCTCATCACATGTGTATATATATCTATATAGTATTTAATATTTGCTAATCCGCACATCCGTTCGTATCTTACGATGTAATAATTGAACGACATAAGTTATAGATAGCGGTTGAGCTCGTTGTCGAGTAGTTCGTGATTGTTTCGGTTATTTAATCTTCGGCTTCGATCAAGGTGAGTTCATAGCCTCGCTTTTGAATATTTTAAATATTTTTAAACCCGCGAGGTGGATACTTGATGTTCTGTGAAAATGAGAACGTTATATGTTTTGATACTAAATATGATTCCATTCACTATTGAGTATATGTCTTTTACTGTGTGACCGTTAGTTGCCTAGTTGTAGGTGAACGCAAATGCATTAAATAGATCTATTAGGTTTGACAACCTTGTCCGTGGTTTGAATCAGTTGTGAGCACCTTGTAACGGACATTTTGTAGTTAGTATTAGGTGAAGTGGCATACTTCTCGGATATTATTTTATCCTACGGGATGAATGTGTTAAGTTTCGGTACATGGGCTCATTTAGTTGAAAAATAATATTTTATAACTTGTCTTACGAGCAATGCTATAAGTTTTGTTGAACCAAATATGCGTTCTAACTGTTATTTGTAAACTCTATGAATTCACTCAATGTTTTGTTGACCTTTTAAGCATGTATCTCAGGTTAGTTGTTGATGATGGCTCGGATGGGACGGAACGCGGATATCAAGGACGATGTCTCGGTGAAGTAGTGTCATAAACTAAACAATGTTTTAGAAACCAAGTCGTGCTTAATGGACTTTTAGAAAAAAATTTTCTATGTTGTATAGGACTATGTAACTCAGAATGTTTCTCTTTTAAATAAAAAAAAATATTGTTTTATAAACGTATGCTTTTGAACGTTTACTGGACTCGTGTTCATGTATTATGAAAGTCGCACCTCAAATAGTTGTATCCGCGCATATCGTATTTTGGGGGTGTTACAGAGTGTTATCAAAGCCTGAGTTGTAGTGAACTAAGTCATTTTACAAAACTTAGACTACAACTGTTTTTGGAAAAAACGAGTCTTTCACCGTTGTCCGATATCCGTGCGTGCATCGTTCTCGATCCTTAGAAGCCTTATGTGGTATATTTTATTGCATATTATGTAACAAGTGGGATACACTTGGTATAAGTAATGATTATATAAGTACATTTATAAACGGCATCTGTTCTATAATGTATGGTTACATATATAACTCGGTATTCGCATCTCGTGAAAAAATTAATTTCTTTATGCATTTAATGCAATATCATGAAACCATCCTAATATGTGACGAGTATAATTTTACATATGAAAAAAATATATATGTATGATGGTTACTAATATAAGTATTTCTTTTCTTTTGTAGTATCATGGGCGAACCATTGTCACCGGACTATGTGTTCGACTTTCTTGCAGATGAGTCGGAGCCGCATCCAACTTATGATTTCTTAGTGCCCGGACCGCTACCAGGGTATGCTGGTAACCCGAACAACAACAACGGGTGGATTGAGGCAGACATGCCCTTACTTGGAGAGATTGGAGTTGTAGCGGACGAGTCGAACGAGTCGATGGTTAGCCCGATAGTAGAAGAGATTGTTGAGCCGATATTCAAGGCGGGGGAGCAGATGATCGCTCTAGTAGTTGATATGGATGAGGACATTGCCATGATGTTTGGTGATGATGATTTTGAGGATGATGACTCCGAGGGATTTGATGAGGAGGAGGTTTGAAAGGTGAACGAGGAGTGGTTGATGGCTCCCGTCACACCACCTCTGATGCCAGCGGTACCCCCATCGAGCGTCTACGAGGTTGGAGGTCCATCCACTGCTGCTACTGAAGGACAGTCTTTTCCCCTCCGAGCACCTGAACTTCCTGTACCTCCATCAGTGATCGAGGACTTAAGTACCCGTTCGGGTAACCTAGAGTACGGACATGGATAGCTTGTGAAGAAGGTGATCCAGGTGAGTGATGTTGAGGTAGCAGCTGGTATTTCCATTGGGGAGATCGGCCTGAGGGTTTTTGCTGTTGAGGGACAGGTGCAGGTGATGGCGTCCCAGATGGTTCATGCCGCGGACTGATTTGAGCAGATTGGTGCCCAGGTGAAGCAAGGTCAGCAGACTACGACCTAGAGAGACGAGGTGATTGCCGAACTAACTCAGCAGGTGCAGGCAGCAGTGCAGCAGAGAGATACACAGATTCAGCAGCTGCAGACTACAGTTTCAGAGATGAACAGCCGGGAGAGCACACTAATGTAGTGTAATTTGGGGATGGATAGGCGACTTGTTGATCTGGAGAGGAGACCACCAGGACCTCAATAGTCATATTAGTAGTTTATTTTGATTTTTGTAATTAGATTATGACCAGTTGTATAGCCACTAAACTGCTAGTGTCAGTTAGTGAGGTCATGTTGCCAGGTGTATTTTATTTTTGTAAACACCGCAGCCATTTGGATATGTTAAGATACATGTATTAGAAACTTAGAATCATCATGATGGGATGTATCAGTCTTGGAACCGGAGATTGTAACTTTTGGGGGATTTTTGGTTGTACGTGTACTACCCCCAGCATTGTTATTATTATTATGGTTATAATTTTATGATTATCCTTGATTATTAGTTTTGTGTGATTGTGGGTGTTGATGTTTTGAGTGTCCCTGTTACTAGATTGACTTAACCCTGAGTGTGGAATGATTTCGGTTGGTAGATCTTTCGCATGCGTATGATACTTGCTTTCATTTTCCATGAATGGGTATTATTTTTGGTACTTGCTGTGACCGTTAACCAAACTATATTAAACAATGCTTCGTAGATTGATGATTTTAAAACTGTGAATTGCAATAACGAAATTGTGTGTTGAACAAATGTCGTTGCGCGAATCATACTGATTTTGTTGTATAAACTGTTTGTGTAAACAATGGAAATATGTGTTTTCAAATTTCATAAATTGACCCCATGGTGTTAAATAAATCTTCAATATATATATATATATATACATACATATATATACATATTATATATGTATGTATATATATATATGTATGTATATATATATATGTATGTATATATATATATATATGTATGTATATATAT
>BQNB010161578.1:0-14666 GCA_026074375.1 Tanacetum coccineum
AACTCTTTGTTCGTGTATGTTTTATTATCATAAGCACATTGCAATTATAGTATCCATGTGAATGTTTGTATTTGAATACTTACCATACCACCTCATGGTTTATTTTATATTAACCATAATATCCCCATTAAGCTCCTCAAGACCAAGCATGGTCAAAGGACATGCTTGGGATTTACTAAAATTTTGTAATATCTGTATCTTTCTATTACGGCATGGAGGCCCAATCAAAATAGTTACAGATATTAGGCAATGATTGCCTATAACAAACTTGCAGTCAAAACTACATATTTTATGTATAATATTCTTTTTCACCGCATTTGTATAAATTGGGTTAATGCTAACTTATAGAGCTAACCCACATCCATTCATCCACAGTTTTACTTTTGTTATGAAGGAACCTTTTTAAGTAAGTTTCTTTTAAGTTTTCCTATATTCTACACTTATGTTTGTGAAATATGAGAACATTCGGTGTTGAGGCGTTCCCTTCTAGTTTAACACCAAAGAAAATTGCAAGTCTGTGCAAAAAATATAATCATGGTGATGATGATGGTGCTTGTGCTCCAGATAGAAACCATAACATTAATAATAACCCAGAGCATATGGTTGGTTATATAAAACTTTTTACAAGCTGGGTTACGTTTTCTTATCTCTGCGTTTTTAGCGAGAATGTTACTGCATTACCGAATAAGGGGCCTCGAACAAATGCTGGACACCCTGAACGGTACCTCACGGAGACATAATATCAGGGGTTACATTAGTATGACCAGGTACTGTTGTAAAAATAAGGGAAACTTGAAAATTAAAAGGTTCATTAACATAAAGTGTTAGTGCATTTGGAGGAGTAGGTGACTTTTCCTAACCCAATACGTCATGAAAATCCTCTTGTCTTATACCTACTTAAACTCCATCATGACCCACTTTAACACCTCCTCCTAACAAACCTTCGTTACTAGCAACATGAGGTCTCTTATTTATCACTCCCGAGGATGACGAAATCCTATGATCCGCTTCTCTCGCATTATGATTACATGTCCTTAGTGGAATGATAACGTTATCGCCCATTTCACCCATACCTAATGACACATCAACAACCCTAGTTGCGACAAGAATCCTCTCTTCTCCCACCCGTATTGTCCTATGAGAACTGGGTTGAGTCAGGTAACCAATCAACCCAACATCTGAAAAAGATAAGAAATAAAGAAACTTAATGCAAAAACACAATAAATCAATAACAATTATGAAAAATAAAGACAAAATTGCAAAATTCAATACTTTCAACTATTTTACTCATAGTTTTATCCTTCTATAAAGCATGGTTGAAAACCATCATGTGGCCAATTCCTACTCATCCCGGCCGCAACTAAAACAGCCTCAGGAAAATTTTATTTATATACAGTATGCTCCTTCACAATGTCCACCAACCCTTGTAGGTGATTCGTTAGTTTAGGACAAGTATCACATTTCAAATGCCAAGTTTAGCCCCCTTCGGTAATAGTAGGAAAACAACTCCTCTTTATCCATAAAAACTTGTTCATCCATTTTTTATTACAAGGTTTTAAACGAGAAAATGCAGCCCATTCGTCAGAATCATATGCGCTCCTCGTTTCGAAATGGCTTACAAGAGACATTAAAATATGGTTTAGAGATGCAAAGAAGGCTTGAGGAATTCGCAGCACAAAATCAAATTCTGAGAGGAAACGCGTGTCGATTAGAGAAAATCATTGGTGAGCACCGTGATAATGAACATCAATTAGCGATGCGTTTATCAGGAGGTATTGATAGCAACCATTCTCTTTTTTTTACTAATGATGAGTTTATGACAGGTGCTCAGATAATGGTTCAAAATTTGAACAATGATATCGAACGTCTCCGAGCTAAAAACCGAGACCTTAAAGGAAAATATGATATTGCTCTTCAGATGGGTAATGTTGTCGAATCGTTGCATCAAGAAGGTGCGTTTGTACGTCAAGATCTTATGTGGGTGATGCGTACCGGAATTCCCTTAATGATTAACAAGGTTATTGGGAGCGAAGAATTTACCGAGGGGATGTTAAAAGTGTTGGAACATGTTATGAGCTGTGGACGGCAATTGGGTCAATGTGATGTTCGTGATGGGTTGCGGCTGGCACATCTAACATTAAGCCTCCATGTTCCGACTTTAGTCTGCCATAAAATGTGATGGATGCTTATACGATGTTTAGATCGACAAGTTAGAAATATGTAGATGACATACTTGGGTCTCCGTATTTGTCCCCGTCTTCTCTCCGTTTGGCTCTAGGCCTTAGTAAAACTGGTTAAAGCTAATATAAACCTCGAACAGCGGTTAAGGGATAAATTTTGGCATACTTTAGTCGCTGAGTCAACAATAAAGGGTGTCCAAGACATAACAGGTTCAATACCACAATGGCCGGCTGATCTTACATCACATACATGGACGTTATATACAGATGGAGCATTAAGCAATGACGGGTCAGGAGCGGGTTTGATTCTCACCGATCTACGTGGAAACGAGGTCACATATGCTCTTAGATTTGATTTTCCTACCTCTAATAATGAGGCCGAGTATGAAGCACTCATAGTTGGCTTGGAACTTGCTACTCGTCTAGATGTGAGTCATTTAAAAGTTTTTAGTGATTCACTCTTAATTACACACCATGTTAAAGGGACATACGAGGCAAGAATGGATTAAATGAAACGCTACTTAGCCAAGACGCAAAGGCTTCTAGAAAACTTTAAAAGCTTCTCGATAACACAAATCCCTCATTCCAAAAACAAGCGGGCAGACGCTCTTAGTAAGCTGGCATCATCATCTTTCGCACATCTCACCAAAAACGTGTTGGTCGAAGTCAAACCATATAGAAGCATTGATGTAAAAGAGGTTCTCTCAATCATAGAAATGGGAACAACCTGGATGGATCCCATAGTGGAGTACCTTAAAGACGGAAAGATACCTGCTAATCCGGTACTTGCCCAAAAAAATTAGGATAAAGTCTCCTCAATACTCAATAAAAGATGGCATCTTATACAAAAAGGCTACTTGATGCCATGGTTAAGGTGCATCGAGCCACATCAGGCAGAATATGTGTTACAAGAAGCACATTTTGGTTCATGCGGGTCCTATTCTAAAGCAAGGACACTCACTCAAATAGTCACAAAATTAGGTTATTATTAGCCAATAGTGTATTCAGACATGACAAAATTGTTCGAAGCATGTCGTAACTGTCAAGAACATGCCCAGGTTTAAACAAAATCGCATTACAACATGACAAGCATCTTTAGTCCGTGGCCTTTTCACCAATGAGGTATTGATTTAGTTGGATCATTTTCAGAAGCACCAGGTCATGTAAAGTTTCTCGTTGTTGCAGTTGACTACTTCACAAAATGGGTGGAAGCTGAGCCGCTAGCCACAATCAATGGAAAGAACATCCTAAAGTTCGTGTGGAAAAATATCGTGTGTCGTTTTGACATTCCTGGTATAATCATTAGCGACAATGGTAACTAATTTGCTGAAAACCCATTCCGTGATTGGTGTCAAGAGTTACACATTCAACAAAAGTTCACTTCAGTTGCTCACCCGCAAGAAAATGGCCAGACATAAGTAACAAACCATACATTACTTCATGGTCTAAAAACAAGACTAGGCAACACCAAATGACTATGGGTGGAAGAATTACCAAATGTTCTGTGGGCATACCGAACTACTGCTCGAACTAGAAATAATTGCACACCTTTTAGTCTTGTGTACGGATCAGAAGCAGTGTTACCACCCGAGATCAGTCTCCCTATCTTTCGAATCCATTCCTTTGAAAACACAGTTAACAATAATGAACTTCGTCTGAACCTGGACCTACTGGAAGAGCGTCGCGAATTAACAACATTATGTGAGGCTAAATATAAGTCACGAATAGAGCAATACTATAATCAAAATGTGCGACATACACACCTTAAAGTTGGTGACTTCGTACTTCGTAATAATGAGGCAAGTCGACAAGGAGGCCAGGGAAAGCTCAACCCGAATTGGGAAGGACCATATAAAATTATTGAAGCAAGGTGTATAGGGACATATATACTAGAAGATCTACATGGTAAACGAATACCAAGAACTTGGCACATCATTAATTTATGAAAGTTTCATTTCTAAAAGGACAAGCACTTATAAAGTACTAATAAAAAAATCGATATATTTTGATGTTACGTACTTACAAAAGTACAAGAAAAAAAACATATTGTATTTCATGACTGTTATTATCAATGAAATATATGAAGTGATATCTTCTCTACTATACATGGGCAAGGTTGTACAATTTAATGTTGTCCCGACATTAAGGGGCTAAGAGCTTCAAGGCTCAAAATATCCAAAGAGATATAAAAATCATATCCCGTTATTAGAGGGATATGAAAAAGCTAACTCGCGAGTACAAATAAACACATGCGTACCTTGCATCGCTCCAGGCAAAACAACCAACGATTGGCCAAAAACATGAAATAATGAAGCTACTTTACTTACTAACTAACTACTTGTGCTCTAAAAAATACACATGACAGTAACTATGCATTTCATAATATCCAAAACAATTAAATGATTCCCATGACATCAAATATATTCAAATGAATGTATCATACAACTTTAATTTACATCCATAAATAACATAAACCTTTTAAGCTAATATATTAAGGGGCACTATGGTATGTGTAAAATTAAAAAGTACAACAAGTAATACCAAAAGTTAGAACAAGTAACAGCATATAAATACTAACAAGTACTAGAATATAGATACTAAAATATTAACAAACCATTAAACCAACTCTTGCTTTTATTTATATTACACCAAGTTTCGAAAAAAAAGATACATATAATGCTTAGTAAAAGCATCATTGTAACAAGCATCTGTCTAGGGACATATTTTGACAAAGCTAAGGTTGGGAAAAGTTTAAACGACATTACAAGTCAAACATAAATATATAGATTAAAAATGGTACTAACGACACTAGCATGCACGCCATTCTTTTCCAGCAAAGGCTACGGATAAGCTACACCAAAGGGACGATTAGTAGAACCATAATAAGATAAATCATCAAATTGGTAAGATCGGATCGAGAGCCGATCTTACGTTCGATCCCACGATCTTACTTACGATCCTACCTCACATGCGATCCTATAATGATCCTAAATGATTTTTGCTAGTGAGCACGTAAGATAGTACGATCTTACGAGTTTACTCACGATCTTGACAGGCTTGGTCATAAGCACAGTACTTATTGCTTCATGTGTTGCTGCAAGGTACAATATTAGTTCCTCTCTGGGTGTTGGAACGGTTAATGCTGGAAGAGATTTAAGGTGCGCTTTTAATTCTTGAAAATCTTCTTTCGCTTCATTGTTCCATTGGAAGTCTTTTTTGTTCATGCAACCCTTAAGCGTTTTAAACAAAGGTAATGACCTTTCAGCTGAGCGTGCTAGGAAACGACCAAGGGCGGCCAACTTGCCATTTAGACTTTGCACTTTAGTGATTGGTCATGGTTATACTATGTCTATTATGGCTTTAACATTCTGGGGATTTGCTTCAATTCCTTCACTTGTGATCATGTGGCCCAAAAATTAACCTGTTTTGACACCAAAAATACACTTTTTGGGTTAAGCTTCATGTTGATGCGTCAAAGTGTGCAAAATATTTCTTCAATGTCTAGCATTAAGCTTCCTTCATTTCTGCTTTTTATCACCATGTCATCAACATATATTTAAATGTTACGGCCCAACTATTCTGAAAAAGATTTTTCCACCAAGCGTTGATAGGTAGCGCCTGCATTTTTTAATCTGAATGGCATTTTTTCATTGCATAATGTTCCATGTTCAATATGAAATGTTTTATTCTCTTTGTCTTCTTTTGCCATTCGTATTTGTTGATATCCTTTGTATGCATCAAGAAAACATTTATATCTTAAACAGTCTAGAGATTTGATTTTTTGATCTATTTCTGGAAGAGGGTAGCTATCTTTTGGACATGCTTTATTGAGATTTGTAAAATCAATGCACATACGCCATGACCCATCAGATTTTTAAACCATTACCGGATTAGATATCCAACGCGGAATTAATGCTTCCTTCAATATTCGAGCGTCTACGAGTTTTTTACTTCTTCACTAACGGTTATGTTTCAATCGTTAGCAAGCACGCCCTTTTTTTGTTTCACTAGGAAGGTACGAGGATGTATGTTTAAGTTGTGTTTGGCGCAGTACTCCCGTCATATCAGCCAGTGGCTATGCGAATATGTCTTTATTAGCACGAAGCATGTGTCGTAATTGATCTTTTAGTCGCGTTAGGACCTCGGGACTGATTATCACTTGCTGGTCTGGATGGTCATCATTAACTATTACTCCCACTTCTTTTTTGTTTCCTTCTTGTGTAAACGTCGAACTTGTTTCTGGATCGTGCTCTCTTGGTTATTGTATTCCTCACCTTAGTTTTTGGCTGTGAGGATTTTCTACACTTGGTTTTTGGCCTATAAATACCCCCTCTTGGTTATTGTATTCCTCATCTCTTGCCATTCTTTCTTCCTCACTTTTCTCTTCTCTTATCCTCTAAGTCTAACACCTCTTGTGTTCTTAATCTTCTCTTCTATCATCTATTGAAGAACACATCTCCGCAAGAGAGACACACAAGTACTTAATCTACACTTGTGTGTTAGTAGTCGATGGTTTTCTTTCTTATACCCTTTCTATTAGAATCGAGCCTCTAGATTAGGTTAGGGCTTGATTCATATCAAACAACTTTATTCAATTTGGTTGTAAGGGAAGTCTTTTATCTTAGTGATCAAGCCTAGATCATTGGGGATCTAGTTGGGTTTGGTAAGATTCCAAGGGGAAGTTCTTAGTGATCCTAGTCAATCTTAGTGATCCTAGAGGTTAAGTCGAATCACAGGTTCTTAGGGGTAGATTTTGAGGGCGGAATACCGTAGGGAGTAGCTCTTCTTAGTGAGCGCCGATCTTAGTGCATAACGGTGGAGCGAAGTTATAATACGATTTATAGTCCACCATAAGGATTATACTAGAGTAATAGTATCGTGTCATGGATTCGCAACTGGACGTACGGATCGTCTAACCTCCCCCCCCATCCCGAACCAGTATATATCGTGGTATCTTTCTCTTTATCTCAATCTACTTATTATTGTTATAACTAAATAGATCATCACACCACTCGGTTGTTTGTGACTTAAAGTTTTAGAAGCTTCGAAGAAGACAAGATAACCGTATTCACCACCCTCTATGGTTTTACAATTGGTATCAGAGAAGTTTACTCATTTTTCAAGCGTTAAAGCCTTCCCGAGAAGTCATTTTAAGTTGAAAACTTCTTTTTCAAAAATTCGAAATCCTAACTCTAATTTTTGAAAAAGTTAAGTAAAGATCCGTGGCTCAAGATAACTATGTTGAGGGGTGCTCTATGCAAAGACCACCTTTGCTAGAAGCCGACAGATTTTGCTTTTGAAAAACTACATTAAGTCCAAAGATATTGACTTGCGGCAAGTCATTCAAAACGGTAATTTTTACTTCGAAATAAAAGATTCAGAAACAAAGATGATGAAGGAGACGCCGTATGAACTTCTCAAGAATGATCAAAAGAAGAAAATCGGCAAGAAAAACGAAGCCAAGATGACTCTTTACAATGCCCTACCTCGTAAGGAGTACGAACGAGTCTTTATGTGCAAAACCGCCAAGGAAGTATGCCTACGCTCATCGTCACTCACCAAGGCGATTCACAAGTCAAGTATTGCAAGATTGATCTTCTTACTCAACATATGAGAAGTTCTCAATCTCAAGTGAAGAAACTATTGATAGCGGCTTCACTAGATTCAATGTTATTATCACTAGTCTCAAATCTTTAGATCAAGACTATTCTGGCAAGAATCATGTTTCTTCGTGCTCTTCCACTAAAATGGAGAGCCAATGTGACGACCATTGAAGAAGCCAAAGACTTGGCTACACTTCCTCTTGACGAGCTAATAAGCAACCTTAAGGTCTACTGAATGATCTTGGAAAATTATGTTGTAGCTTCCAAGAACACCAAGTAAAGGTCAAGTCGTTAGCTCTTAAAGCTAAAGTCATTAGGGAACAAACTAGTGATGATAGTGATAGTAAAAAAGGAAGTGATGAATACGTAGACGAAGAAGAAGCCAAAGCATGCAATTTGATTGCTAGGAACTTCCGTAAGTTCTTTCGCAAGGGTAATCAATTCGGGCGTGGCAATCGATTTGGTAATAATGATATTAGGTTCGAAAGAGGCAATGGAATTAGTTTTGGAAACAAAGGAGGTGAAATATCAAGACAAAGGCGAGGTTGCTACAATTGCGGTGAAGAAGGTCACTTCATTGATGAGTGTCCAAAGCCTAAGGAAAACAAGGCCTTTCTTGGAAGAGCTTGGAGTGATAGCGAAGACGGTGATGAACCTTAAAACAATGCAACATGTCTCATGGAAATCGACTCTCAAGAGGTACAACCTAAACCATCTATTTTTATTAATAATTTGCAAAAGGAGAATGAGGAACCTTTAAGATTTAACAATGAATTTACTAAAACATTTGAAAAAAAAATAAAAGAAAAACACTCTCTTGAAAGTGAGAAATCAAAACTATTAAGTAAAATCAATGATCTTGAATTTGAAGTAAAGAAACTTGCAAATAATAAAGAGGTGGTTGAACCTTGCAAAAAGTGTTATGAACTTACTCAAGAGGTTGACACTTTAAAATGTAATGTTTCTAAGCTTCAAAATGAAGCATTGAACTTTTTAAAATTCAAGAAGAGTAGCATTGTTTTGGACGATATGTTAAGTTGTCAAAAATTTCTAAAGACAAGGAAGGTCTTGGATTTTCTAAGAATGATAAAACCACTTCCATAATCCTAAACAAACCAATAATGTTTGTAAAAGAAAATCAAAACGAGGCTTCCAAAAAATCAGCACCTGACGCGCTGAGTGACGCGCCAGCGCGCCACCAACGCGTCAGTGGACCGTTAAAAATTGGGGTCTCGTTTAACAATTTTGCGAAACCCATTGATCCTCAAACTCGTTTTGCAAACACTCGAGGTAACCAAGCACCCATTACAAGAGTTGAAACCACCAAACAAGGATATCATCCGGTTTCACAAAACATACATCGATACACTCAAACTCGAGTTGACCAAAGACCTCTCTTACCCACTCCTAAAATGAGACCTCTTAACTCATATAACTGAAGACCTTGTTTTCAAAACAAACATTCTTCTAAAAGAAGAAATTTTTATAATAATCAAAGGTCTTCGTTGTATCAACATAATACCTTCCAAAGAAGAGAACACTTCTACCCAAATCATAGACTAAAAACACCTCGGATCATTGGACCAAACTTTCAAAACCTCTATGATTTTCAAAACAATCCTTGGTCTGCCATCTCGAGGTACGTTCTACATAAACTATGTGTATTACTTTAAGACCCAAGAATGGTTAACTTGGGCACCATATTTGCTAACCACAACAGACCCAAAAAATAATGGTTACCAAGACCTTGAATTCATATTTTCCTGTAGGTATGTCTTAAATGTGATCTACTACCAGACGATTAGATTATAGATAGTGGTTGCACTAAGCACATGACCGAGAATAGAAGATTGTTTACTTCGTACAAGACACATGATGGTGGACATGTCGTATTTAGGAGCAACATAAAGGGCAATATCATCGGTGGAGGTAATATTACTCATGACTCCATTACAGTTACCAATGTTAAGCATGTTCGTGGTCAAGCTTTTAACTTGATTATTGTAGGTCAATTATGTGATGATGATTGTGTAGTTAGCTTTAATAAAATAGATTGCGCTATTAGTAAAAATGGTAAAACGCTAGCTAAAGGTCATAGGAGAAATGAACTACATACTTGCAAACTGGGAGATAACTCCAAACAACAAATTTGTCTTGCATCTGTGGTGGATAACTCAACGCTTTGGCATAGGAGGTTAGGTCATGCCAATATGAGGTTAGTTCAAAACTTAGCTTCCAACGAGCTAGTAAGGAACCTACCAAAGTTGAGCTTTGAAAGACATTTTTGTAATTCGTGTGATCTAGGGAGTCAAGGTAATGCAAACAATAGGACTAGGAATGAAGTGTCAACTGCTAGGGTTTAGAGATGTTACACTTAGATTTGTTTGGTCCATCTTCAATTCAAAGTTACGGAGGTAACTTCTACACTTTAATGATTGTAGATGATCACTCAAACTACACTTGAGTTGTATTTGTAGAGTCTAAGGATGATGTCTTAGAAAAGTTTAAAATGTTGTGTAAAAGACTTAAAAACCTACATTATTGTTCTATTGTTTCCATTGAAACCAATCATCATAGTGAATTTGATAAATTGCAATTTGGGAGCTCTTATGAAGAACATGGAATGTCTTATAACTTTTCGGGCCCGTTCACTTCTCAATCAAGTGAGATTGTTAAAAGAACACATCGCAAGTTAAGAAAGATAAGTTGTGCTATGTTAGACGAGCAATCCATTTTACAAAAGTTTTGGTGTCATGCATTAGATATGACAACATACATCTTTAATAAGGTCTATATTAGAAAATTCATTAATAAAACCCCCTACGAAATCCTTAGAAATAGGAAGCCGTCATTAGAGTACTTACAGGTATTTGGTTGTAAAAGTATTTATACTTAACACTAAAGTACATCTCACCAAGTTTGACCCAACGTTATATGAAAGTGTATTTTTAGGATACTCTCAAACTAGTAAAGCATACACAATGCTTAACAAGGAAACAATGAGGATTGAGGAATCTCTCAATGTGACCTTTGATGAGAGCTTGCCTGAGTCCAATCATCTTCTACTGTAGAAGATGATAGGATCAATGAACCCTTAGTTCAAGTTCTCAATGGGTCGCAGTCATTACAAGTTAATGATCCGAATGAAGGTTATCCTAAAAGTGTAAAAGAAGCTAAAGGTCACCTAATAGAACAAGTAATTGGTGAGTGAAATGGGAGGACACTTAGGTCTAAGGCTAAACAAGCTTAGGATTTTTGCTTGACATTTCCCAAAGTCTAAATTGCAAGAGTCTAGTTGAGGTTGCTCATGGTTGACATGCACCATAGGATTTGAGAGAGGTGTTGATAGAATATTTAGAGGTCTATAAATCATTTGCACTACCTTTATATAATTGTGATCTTAGAGCTTATGTGCTTATGTGCTATGTGCTAGGACTTATGTTAAAGGAATAGAAGTTAGGCAACATTGTTGTTTTAACGAGATGAAGGATAGATGTCAATACATCATTCAAACTATGGTAGACATTATCTCAGATTCTACATATGTCAAACCTATATGCAATGAACAAGAAATTTGATCTACATCTTATCGATATTGTGGTAACCATCGTCTCACATATTTAAATGTGAGAAATCAACTTACTCATTGCATGCTCTATTCCCCATGATAGACATGGAAGATTAAATGGACAAAATTCATTGACAAAATTACATTGAATCGCAACTCACCATTGTGATGAAGATGTTGTATTTGTGTCAACTTGTTCATTTTATGTGTTGATTGCATGCATGTATAAGTGTATGAACTAGCTTATGAAACTAGATCATCCAATCTCAACTAAAATTGAACCAAATATCAACCAAGTCATCTAAAATAACCCACATCCTTAAGGCTTGATTATCTTCCCAAAGGGCATCTTTCTTTCAAAAATCAATGCTTGTTAAATCAACTAGGAATAAAAATTACCAAAACCTTATTGTCCAAAGTTCATTAGTCTATATACAATTCATACTTAACTCCTAACACTCCACTATAAAGGTAATTAGATACAAGCATGATCATCACTTCTCATAGTGATTCAATATATATTTCCATTAAGAAAATGATCTCAAAATATTTCATGAAACTTGTCAATTGCCGCCATCATATCAGTCCTTACAAGCCTATTGAAAATCGCCCTTATCATAAAGGTCGTCATTACGACAAATTTTTTATATTCATCACTAGCATAAAACAATTTACTCGTGCAAATTGCTTCTCACTTGTGAATTTGCAATCATCTATTTATCCCCGTCACTTTCAAGAATTCTATGCTAGGTACTACTTTTTTTTTGTAAAGGGTTTCCTCGGCAAATATATTAACCAAAATAAACAGTTAGGTACAAATGAAATGTGGCAGAAAGTACCACATTAACCTCAAGCTGCACACAGCTTGTTAAGCAAGTGTTTATGACATGCCATAAACATAAAATGAGCCTAGTAAAATACATAAACTAAACTAGACATAAACCAAGATGAGAACATATAATCAAGCGAGCATCCTGCAACCCAGCAGCAACACGATAGGAGCAATAGAGATCCAAGTAAGACTGCCTCCTTAAAAAACCTTTCCAAAGAAAACCCAGAGGCAAAAACCTTGGACAAGGCAAAAAGAGTACAACCCTCACCTGGTACTCCCATCATGAACAATACAATAGCTTGGAATCTTCCATTGGTCAAGCAGCAAACGAGACTTGGTAGACATCTTCTTGAACTTGAAAGTAACCAACTTCAATCTCACCGTAGAGAAAATATGTCACGTATACTATGTTGAGGGCCTCAGACACAATCTTTTCTCTATCAAACAGTTTTGCGATAGAGATATTGAAGTAGCCTTTCATTCTAACACTTGCTATGTTCGGAATTTGGAGGGTGAAGATTTACTTACAGGTTCTCGTGATTCCAATCTCTACACCATCTTTAATTCTGAAATGGCGGCTTCTTCTCTAGTTTGTTTAATGTCCAAAGCTACATTAACAAAATCATGGTTATGGCATCGAAGACTTTCTCATTTGAATTTTGATACCAATAATCATCTCAATAAACAAGATCTAGTAGATGGGCTTCTGAAGTTTAAGTATGATAAAGATCACCTATGTTCAGCCTGTGAGCAAGAAAAGAGCAAGAAAGCTACTCTTTCACCTAAATTGGTTCCAAGTATAAAGTCTAAGCTAGAATTGATTCATATGGATTTGTATAGGCCAATGCGGGTTGAAAGTATTAAAGACAAGAGATATATTCTGGTTATTGTCGATGATAAATCCTGATACACTTGGGTGTATTTCCTTCGCGCAAAAGATGAGGCTCCAGAGATGACCATTAAGTTCATTACTCAGATCTAACAGAACATGCGGGTTCAAATCTTAAAGGTCCAGTCTGATAATGGCACTAAGTTCAAAAACAAGAAACTGAGGTCTCATTATGAAGAGTTAGGCGTTATACATCAAACTTTGATTGCTCGAACGCCTCAGCAAAATGGTGATATTAAACGAAGAAATTATACACTTGTCGAGGCGGCCCGCACAATAGTTATCTTTTCTAAATCACCAGAATTTCAATGAGCTAAAGCCATTGCTACTGCTTGCTTTACTCATAATCGCTCTTTAGTAAACACGCAGTACAACAAAACTCCTTACGAGCTGATTAAAGGTAGAAAACCTAATGTTCAATACTTTCATGTGTTCGGATCCTTGTGTTATCCAACAAATGATCGTGATTTCTTGGGAAAATCATACCAAAGGCGGACATTGGTACATTTGTTGGTTATTCTAAGTTATCAAGACGGTTTCAAATCTACAACCGCCGAACAAGAAAGATTATGGAAACCATTCACGTGAAATTTGATGAACTTATAGCAATGTCTTCTAAATGCAGCAATTCAGGACCTGGTCTTAACTGCTAGAATTTTCAAGATTCATCAGAAGAATTGAATGAAATACCGTCAAAAGACGACTTGGATAACTTGTTTGGTCCTTTGTATGAAGAATACTATAAGACGTGAACTCCTAAAGTGTTAAAAAATTCCGCTGCAAATACTCTTGATAATAAAGACACTCTTTCATCTTCATCAATCATCGTTGAAGACCATGAAGCTCCTCAATTAGTATCTTTATCAGAAGAACAAATTGTAAATGAACCTTCAATTCCAGTCTTGGATAATCATTCTGATGAACTAGTTCAAGAAGACTGTTAATACAAATATTCGTGCAAAAACGATATTTATATTTAATGATCTTCATATTTTGATAATAACAAATATAATGTCATAGTACGTAAAAGTTTATGTAAACAAGTTATTTAGTCGAAAGTTTACTTGACGCCGACAAATCACTTAAGGTATGAATATGGCATTATTAAACATAGTTAATGATCAAAGAAAAATATTATCATTTGTATAAACCTTTTCTAATTAAATGATTTAAGTTAACACATGATTAATTATAAGCTAGTAATATTAATCATGTAAGACAAAATAAGATTAACCATAAGTGGAAACAATCTTTCCAAATCTTCCAAATCTTTCCAAATCTTCCCAAATCTAGAAAATCTTTCCTTATTGATGATAAGAAATATTTTGTTCTAGAAGAATCTATTAAACTAGTTTTAATAAGTACAAAACAATATTTTGTATAGATTTGGGGTTAATCATAAAATGATAAATGTTGTCCCAGCTCCTCAGACGGATCCACCATAACAAGGCATGGATCCAGCTATTGGTGGATCCGTGGGTCGCATCGTCCAGCTGTTTGGGACAACATTTGAATTTCAAAGGTTTGCTTATAAATAGCAACCTTAAGTCTTCATTTTAGACAACTCTTGTAAAATATTTTTCACATACATCTT